>PVKH010050041.1:0-10036 GCA_004027955.1 Chaetophractus vellerosus | reverse complement strand
CTTGCCTTGTGGTAATAAGTGGGGCTGGGGTGACTGACAGAGGCTCTAACTAATATGGTGACCCCTGGTGAGTCTGAGACTTTTGACAAGTGAGAAGCCTGGCAGATGAGAGAAAATAAAAGCAGTTGCTTTTTTTTTTTTTTTTTGCTGGTACTGGGGATTGAACCCAGGACCTTATACATGGGAAGCAGGTACTTAACTACTGAGCTACATCCACTCCCCCAATTGCTTTTATTTATAGAGCGTCTGCTACCTCTTGGACAGGGCTTCTCAATGTGAGCCTCATACAGGGCCAGCTACTTCTTTGATGTGGGGGTTGTCCTGTGAACTGTAAGATGTTTAGCAACATACTCGGCCTCTACCCACTGGATGCCAGTAGAATTTCCCCTCCAGTTGTGAGAACTGACGGTGTCTCCACATATTGCTCAGTGTCCTGAAGTGTGGACTGGGGGCCTCATCAGAGATGACCTCTTTATATCTTTAGGGCTTGAGCACTCAGGTCTGTCAGCTGCTTTGCACTGTGAAGCCCCAGTTTCTGGCTGGGTCTGGCCTCTCCCTGAGTGCCTGTGTGCTCTGAAGTAGGAACCTGGGCTTCCTCTCCTTTCATTGTAGCCCTCAGCTCCCAGGACAGGTCTGCCTTCCCGTCTCCTCCCCTTAGTTCCCCTATCTCACCAGTTCTTCAAGGCTAGCTTTCCTCCTCCTTTGAGGCCTCAGCTAAAGGCCACTTGTAAACTTTGACGAGGCCCACCCTGTCTGCTGTCAATACCTGCTCAGTTCTCCCTCCCCTGTGGACTCTGCAGAAAGTGCACTGCTGCAGGCTCCTCCCAGCCCCATACACAGGGGGCCTTCCACGAGGTTGTGCTAAATGAAAGGGTACACATGCAGAGGATTTGAGCCCCAGCATGGGTGCATACTCAGGGGTATCCCCTCAGACAGGGTAGGGTGGATGGTCTCCAGCTCAGGGGTATGCACCCTCCTGCTGCTGCTTCAGGGTTCTGGATGTCCATACCTATGTTAGGAGAGACTTTCCCTGGAGGTCCACTATGTTGATGAACCTAGGTCTCTCCCAGATACAGCTGAGGCCTATGGCCTTTTTTTGTGCACTATCTTGTGTTTTATGCCTTGAGATAAATCTAGTCCATGAGGGTAAAGCCTGCCATAAAGATGTGTATAAGTCAGTGTTCTCTAGGGAAACAGAGTCAACAGAAGATATCTGTCAATAATATGAGATTTTATAAGAGTATTTCACGTGACCGTGGGGATGCACAAGTCCAGGTTCTTCAGGCAGGCTGCAAACTAGGTGCCCCAATGAAAGTCCAATTAAGGTCCTTGATGAGATTCCAGAAGATGTTGGCTGTCCAAAGACAAGCTGGGAAATTCTCCCTGAATGCTGAAATCACTTTCCCTTTTAAGGCATTCAACTGATTGGATAAAGCCTTGCTCATTGCTGATGGCAATTTCCCTGATTGATGTGGATGTAATCAGCTATCTGTGCAGTAAACTCACTGGCGACTAAAGTCTATAAATGTTCTTGTATTACAGTTAGCCCAGTGCTTGCTTGACCAAACACCTGGGTGCAGTTACCTGGCCGAGTTGATATATAAGCCTAACCATCACAAGGTGGTAATGCAATTATATTTTAGCTGCATGTATACACTCTGAGACATGTCATGGGGCAAGGAGGATGTGGAAGGTTTTTATCCAAGGAAAAAGTACATATAACTTTATATATAAGTTCAGGAGATTTAGAAACAAGGAATAAAACCTAGCCACATGGAAAGACTCAAGTTTCTCAGCCCATACAAGCCACCAGCATCAAAGTAGCAAAATCCAATTTGCTTACCTCGACCTCAAGAAATGTCACATTAAATTGTTCAAAGGAGAAATCCATTGAAAAGGCTAAAACTAAAAAGTCAAAGAGGACTGAGGGATGGAAACCATGTTAGATAGGCCTGCTGTTTGGACATGGAATTAGGACTTCATCAAGGAAGAAGGACAACCCAGCTCTGAGCAGGGTGCCAATTTGGAATGTCTCTGCTGACACTAAGTGCTCTCTCCACTCTGGCTCTGACCTCTGGAGTCAGCAGGCTTTGTGGGGGAGTCTGAAACAAATCATTCTCTCCATGTTTTCTCCCCTGCCTCCTGTGCTCACCTCTCTGTGGCAGATGTTCAGAAGATAGCCTGAATAAATGCATCTGGCTGCTGTTGCTTTGCAGCTGCCTGGAAAAGTGCAGCATTGAGATTGGAGAAGGTTTAGAAGGCAACCAAATTTTATTGAATCTGTATTTACTGTAGCTTATTGATTTAATTTTATTTTGGAGACGTGGGCTTACTGATGCTTTGCCAAAGAGAAGAGAAGGTCTTTGATTTTTTTATAGTCACAAGTGGAGGTCCACTGTGCCTGGTAAATGTGAGCACCCAGAGTCAGCTTGGGATGCAGTAACCAGCTCTGTCACCTCAAGCTGCATGACCTAGAGCAAGTCAACTTCCTCTTGTGGCCTCATTCTCACACTGATAAAATGAAGGGCTCGAATCACGTATTTGCCAACATTGCCTTAGTGCTTCCAATGTTTTGAGCACTCTGCTAGCTGCTGAGGATATACTGGTGAGCCAATGGACCTACCTTCTCAGATCCACAGTAATTGCACTGGAGGAGAGATTGACAATTATGCTCTCAGGAAACTCAGCATCTGTGTTATGATGGGATGTCCCTCTGCAACCTGGGGGTGGGGGGCGGGTAGGCTTCTGAATAGTCCCAGGATATCCCAGTTTCCCTCATTGCCTTTGATATCCTAAGGACAATGAAAAAGAGTGTCTTAGATGATGTCCCTTTGACCCAGACTTGGGAAAGAATTCCACATACCATTCCCCAATAAGGTACTTAACCTCTTGAAGCCTTGGTTTTCTCATTTAAGTCGGGTAATGGTAGTATCTCTTTAATAGGGTTGTGCTAGCATTTAATGAGGTACTTATCTATAAAGGGCCCAACATGGTGCCTTCTTGAATTTAACATCCAGTAATATTAGTTCTTATTATTATCACATATTCAGATTCTAAGTGTCCAAGGCTCACCATCACTTCCCATTTCCTAGGTGTTTCCGCATACCCCTCAGAGGTGTTCATTCTAACTCTTCATTTTATATTCTAGAGCATATTTCCTTTGCTGCCGGGATGTTCTTTCTAATGTCTAGCCCCAAATCTTCTTGTGGTAGCATGTTTTCTCCTGCTGTGCTCTGATCCCACCCAGATGGGATGCAGAATTGTAGAGCATCTTCCTTGTGTTACAACCTAAAAGTTCTTTGTCTCCTTGTGTGCTCACTCCAGTTTTATCTTCACAGGCCCTGGTTTATGAGATCTTCTAGCCATGTTCATTTGTATATCTCCAGTGCCTATACCAGAACTGTCTATGTATTTTTATCCTCTAACCTCATCAATTAAGGGTCTTTCCTGTGACCCTTACTTGATCACTACTTTATATTTTCTCAAAGTACTTTCATATCTGTGATCATATCTCATACACACACAGAGCAAGTACACTCCCATATATATACCCCCACACACACGTACACACACAAACCTCAGACAGCGCAGACCCAAACACCTAGTGACAGTTAAACAACACTGAAAATCAATGAAACCAAGAATTCATTCTTGGAAAGATCAAGAAAAACGTCAAATCTAAATCTAATCAAGAAAAAGAGACAGAAGACACAAATTACCAAAATCAATCATGAAAGAGCTGTATCATGATAAACTCTCCAGTAATCAAAAAGGATTACAAGGGAATTTTTTGAACAAATTTTTACCTATCAATTTACAACATATATAAAACGAGAAAGTTGTAAGAAAGACTCAAGAAGAAATAGAAGATGTCAATAGATCTATACCAAGTAAAAGAATGGAATTATTCAAAATTTGAAGCCTGAAAATCTAAAGTAGAAATGTCCAGGCCCAGATAGATTCACTGGTGAATTGTATCAAGCATTTAATGGCAATGTCCTATCATTCCTACACTAACACTTTAAAAGAAACAGAGGAGGAAGTACATTTGCTGCCAGGGTTACTTCATGTCTAGGCTATGTAAAGAAATATCAAGGACAGCAACACACTTCTAACCAACACCCCGGATCAAAGAAGAAGTGAAAAGTGAAATTAGAATTTATTTTGACCTGAATAAAAGTGAAGATACATTATGTCAAAATTTGGGGGGATGCAGCTAAAACAGAAATTAAGCAAAAAATAAACTACATTAAAAAAGAAGAAAGGTCTAAGGTTAATGACTTTAACTTCCAATTTAAGAAACTGAAATGTGTGTTTAAAAAAATCCACACAACTTAAACATAAGGTTAAGAGAAGAAAATAAATGATAACCTTCAATGTTTATGTTTTTCAAAGATCCATAAATCATTTTAAACCACAATAAGGTAATCATAATGCAAGATCAGCCTTAAAATAAACATAGGAAAATTTGGACAGCTAAGCATTTTTGAACCTACTTATTTTTTTCCCATTTGCACATTCCTGTGAGTAGTAATTATTCTATTATGTGTAGCAGCCTTTTAACTCTATTTGACAGGTGATGAACTATTCATAAGCCTTAAATTACTTTGGAAATCATAAACAGATATTTCTGTATTAATGCCAATTGGTTGAACTCACTAGAAGAAAAGAGAAGAGCAAGCCAATCTATCGATGGAATTTCACATATGTACAGGGTTCAACATTTATCCTTTTCTAATCAATTAGCTGTCTTTATAGTCATTCTTATGATATTATATCCTCTGTAAAATGGCTTATAAATTGAAAGCCTGTTGGTATGTAAATTTGTGGAAAGGAACATTTTCCTTTAAGGGATTTCTCTTACAGATATGCTTGTGTAAGTATGTGCAAATGCATGTACACAGATGTGCATTGTAGTGCTGTTAGTAATAATAAAAGACTGGCAATAACCTCAGTATACATAAAAAATATGGGTCAGGTTAAATAAAGGTTCATCTATGCCACTGGATGCAAATATTAAAAGGACAGAAGTATGTGAGCAAATAGGAATTAATCCCTAAGATATTTTTTCCAAGTGAAAAAAGGAAGGTACAAAATGCTGTCTATAATGTATTCCTATTTGTAAACAAATGGTATACACTTGTATACATAGACTTTTATGGAAAAGCACAGAGGAAATTGATATTGGTAATTGCCTAATTCATTCATCCATCCCTCTCTTCTTTCCCTCCCTCTGTTCTTTTTCTCTCTCTCCCTCTTTCTTTCTCTCTCCTTTCCCTTCCCTTTTTCCTTCCTCCCTCCCTCCCTCCCTCCCTTCCTTCCTTTCTCATTTTAAAAATATTTTTAAAAGAGGATTTAGATTACATAAATGTTACATAAAAAATATAGGGGATTCCCATATACTCCACCCCTACCCCCCTCCCACACTTTCCCACATTAAAAACAACTTTCATTAGTGTGGTACATTTGTTACAGTTGATGAACACATATTGAAGCATTGTACTAACCAAGTACTATAGTTTACATTATAGTGTACACTTTGCTCTGCACAATTTTATAGGTTTTGACAAAATGTATAATGTCCTGGATCCGTCATTGCAATGTCATGCAGGACAATTCCAATGTCCCAAAATTGCCCACATGTTGCTCCTATTCGTCCCTCTTCCTCCCCTCAGAACCTCTGTTGGCCAATGCCTTTATATCAATGATACAAGTTCTTCCATTGCTAGAATAATAGTAAGTCTACTTTAGTCCATAGTTGCTTTCCCTCTTAGAGTTCCATACATCTGTCCCATGGGATCTAAGCCCCCTTTCAGTTAGAGGCAGGGTTGGCATCACCATCCCCAAATCCCCTCCCTCCCTTCCTCCTTTCCTCCCTTCCTTCCATCCTTCCTTCCTTCCTTTCTTTCTTTCTTTCTCTCTTTCTCTCTTTCTCTCTTTCTCTCTTTCTTTTCTTTCTTTCTTTTCTTTCTGTCTCTTTCTCCATGAGGATGGATTGCTCTTATGATAAAAAGTAGTTAGTTAAATATATGTATATCTCTGGAGAGAATAAGACAAATGTAGTAAAGTATTAACAACAGGGAATCTGGGTAAAAGTACAAGTTACCTTTGTACAACTCTTGAAAATTATCAGTAAATTTGAAGTTATTTCAAAATAAAAAGTTGAAAAAATAACCCACTATTTACTTAACAGTTATTTTAAACCCTGAACTTGGAGCCACTGCATTTCTCCACACCAAACCTAGCTCATCTGTCCCAGGTATGAGCTGTGTTATCTTGGTCAAGTGATCTGCCTTTGCTGAGCCTGTTTCCTCTTCCCCAAAATTGGAAAGGTGGAGATGTCAACCTTGTAGGTCCATGTCTGTACATACTAAGTATTAAAAAACCATCACTTTGCTCTCCCCTCTCCATCTTCTCCAATATGCTCTTGTTTAGATAACCCAGAGACAGGATTAGAAGGTAGGGCAGCTAAGGGACTTTCTTATTTTATAAAGCAGGAGACAAAAATAAGAATGATGCAGAGTTTAAATCTTAGATGTTAAAGCCACAAAGAACAACTCTGGCCTACTTCCTGCGCTTTAAGATTTTGGAAATTTAGGTTTCCAAGTCTATATTAACTCCAAAGTTCTTGGTTTTGAAAATTTGAATTCTTAGCCTAGAGATGAGAAGTCTGAGACAACTTAATATCTTCCTTCAAAAATTTGCTTATTTTGATGCCAAGAATGTCTGTGAGAAATGAGCCAAAGGAGCCACATTCCAACTTCAGCAGTTCAACCACATGAGTGGAGTGGAGGAGCCCAGCAGAGATTGAGTTTAGATGTAAGAATTAACAGAGGAGGGAAACAGGTTACAACTTTCTGTCAATTTTACTGATAATTATTTTTTTAAAATTCTGGCCCGTGTCTCTCTTCACTCTTTCTGCCAATGTAAGGCCTTCACCATTTCTCAGCTGAACTAACTACACTCACCTCTCAGGTGCCTCCCTGCCTTTGGTCTCACCTCCCTCACCTCCATCATTAGCATACCTGCCAGAATAATCTTTCTCAAATGAAATTACTCCTCTGATAAAGCACCTCTGCAGTGCCTGCAAAATCCCTTTGAGCCTTCCAGGAGAAAGTAGACTTTTCCCAACTCAACACTCCTCCCCGCTGCTGTTGCCTCCCAGGTGTTCTACTCAACACTGCTTGCACCTTCATCTCACAGCTTCTCATCCTCAGATAAGTCCTGCACACTCAAGCCAATAGACCTGCACTTCTCTTCGCCCTACCTGAAATGGCAACCTTCATCCTCCACTGGGGAGATTTCAAGTTGCCTTGAAGATCAGCATACTGTCCCACTTGTGTGAAACCTTCCCTGATGCCTGAACTGATGCCCCACCAACATTCTCATAGAGGAGTGGCCATTCCGTTACTGACTCATTTGTGATGGTGCTGGACAGTCCACTGTTTATGGTGCATCCTCCCCACCAGACTCCAAAAACCTCAAGGACAGGTTGAATTTGTCTTTGTGCTCCTGGGCCACTCTAGACTCTTGTTTCACTCTTGTTTCTGTCCCCTAAAGAATCTCATTCTCTTAAAGACTGTTGGACCTGAAAGAGATCCCAGAGGACAATTAGTCCAAATTCTTTACTTCCCTGGTTAGGTTCCTGAGATCCCTGTGTTCATGTAATCATTTACACAACAGAGGACCCGGGAGGCATCTGGTTCTAGGTTCTGGGGATAAACTCAAATGTGCCAGGAGAAGTTCCAACCCCCTGGAGCTTGTCATCTGGGGTTGTTGACATAGTTATGCATGTATCTATACCCCATATTTATATGCATTATAATCTAGAATGACAAGGAGAAACCTCTGAGAAGGGGGCGTTTGAGCTCAGACTTGAATGTAGGAAGGAGCCAGGGAACCCCAGAGAAAGAGGAATTTAGGCAGAGAGGAAGTCCCCAGTGAGAAAATAGTTTACCTCAAGGGTAATGAGGATCAGATTGTGTGCAGATGTGCTGGCTATGCGGTTTGGTTTCAACTTGGAAGAAAGATGGATTGCCCTAAGAGTATCCTGGGCAAGGGGTGATATGATCAGGTTTGCCTTGTGAAAAGACCCCTTTGGCTAAGGTAAGGAGTGAGTGGGGGGGGGCAGGCCACGGGCACAGCTGCAGCTGGGGGTTACTAAGCACCACTATGTGGCAGGCACCAAATGCCTGGCTTTAATTAGTGGCAGCTAGGTCAGCTCAAATGAACAGGGCACTTAGCATAATGTACTATAGCACAATGAGTTTCCATCTGGATATTTCGGAAGACAGTGGAGCCCAGCTGGAGGCAGTTTTTCAGGAGGCTCAGCCACCACACTGAGGAGGGAGCCCCTTAAGGGGGGGGAGAATGAGTATGTAAGTATTGCTGGGGGGCAGCACGGTGGGATCTGGGCTGGGGGTGTGGTGTGGGACTCCTGAGGGGGCCTCTGTTTTCTCATCTCTAATATGAGGAATCTGGCCTGGATCCGAAGCATGGGTCATGGGCAGCTGATGAGCTGGGCTCTGGAATTAGCTGGTGGCAAGCACAGATTTGCCCTACTCTGGAAGAGGGTGATTCAGCATGGCTGCACTGGCCCAGCACTCTGCATTCATGTCAACATTCCAGGTGATTCTGCTGCAAGATCCCATTGGGAAGCCACCACCCTGGGAGTCCCCAACACCCTTTCCTGCTCTGACCACTTCTGCCTTTCAGTTCTCTGCAGTGATAGGGTGTTAGTGTGTGCAACCTTCACATGACAGCTCACCATTGACTGTGAGGTCTGGAGGGACCCTTTGAGGTATTCTGGTCCAAACTTCTCATTTTTCAGGTGATTCAACCAAGGCCCAGTGTGAAAATGTGACTTGCCCAAGGCCACATGCCAGGCAGAGGCAATTCTAGAACTACATCAGCTCCCTGGCCTCCTAGTGATGGGGAAGGCCATGCTACAAAGTACCCAGTCCGATCCTGGCATCTGCAGGCCCCTTTCTTGGTAACCCCATCCCACCCTATCCGGTGCTTTTCCTATCACTTGAGAATATTAGGCTTTGGACATCATGTACCTTCTTAAGGAGATTTTAGCTCATACTGATTTTGACTCCATTAATTAGAAGATAAGCTGCCTCTCCCTGAGCAGAAAGGTCATGGTGGAGGGTATAGAGTGGGGAGGCTGTTTGAAGGTTCTCAGAGCTTTCCTGGTAGAAATAGGGTGCATGGCACAGACAGTGTCCAGGACCCAACTGGAAGAATAGTCCCTTTTCTTGAGACTTCAAAATTCCTGATTCCATACCATCCCTCTTTTCTGTTCTCTAACTCCTCAGTTTGCTTGCAGGGATAGAATCATTTGGGCAGAAAGAAAACATGACCTGAAAGAATTTGGGTGGGGGGTAAAGTGTCTTTAATTCCAGGGAGTTCCTCTACCCCTTCCCCTCCCAGGCTTTGCAGGGGGTTCTAAGATCACCAACTTCATAGTTCACCTTGGGGCAGACCTCACTGACACAGTCCAGTCCCTGGCCACAGGCCCCCTTGACTGCCTGACCCAAACTTGCTGGGCCATCCACCCCAGGCCCTGTGGGGCTCCTCCCTGATGTTGAGTCCATACCCCGTGGCTGCAGTCCATGCCCCGTAGCCTCTGGTCTGGTTGAGATCAGGGAGGTGGAAAGCAGAGGGTCCCACTCCACTGTGACTGATGCTCAGGGTATGCTCTGGGGCTTGAGTGCATCCTCACTGCAGTCCCTGTTCCCTGCTTCCCGAAACCTCTGAGGCTCTTCTCTGCTGGAGCCACCAGAGGCCACAGGGTGAAAAGGCTCTGTCCACTCAAGTTCCTCCCCAGGTTCCTCAGAAAACATATTGCTTCATAAATTGTTAGGAACACATTTGGAACTAACAGCTTAATCATTATAATGTATTATTCAATCAGTTAGAAGAGATTCTGGGGACAAAAACCCTCCATGAAATATATCTTCATTTTAAAGGGCATCCCATGTTTCTTGGAAGTGTTTAGCTGTCACTGAATCATCAATTTCATTTTATTTTG
>PVKH010050040.1:0-10039 GCA_004027955.1 Chaetophractus vellerosus | reverse complement strand
TAACAACAAACTCCATGCCTTTGCTTTAGGACTTCCTCCTTCCTGACCTCTTTTCTTTATACTTCCTATCTTCGGGGCTATTCTAAATACTCCACAGCTTAGCCATAGATAGAAACTGTAAAAACCAATGGTTTGTCTTGAAATCCTCACAGGGAAAAGCATGGTAGTCCACTGGCATCTCCCCTGCCATAATGTTTATATTGTCATTAGCCGCAAAATCTGGTTGAAAGTGCAACAAAAATAAAGTGGTAGCCGAGGCCGGGCCACATGGCTGGACATGCTTTCAACAGCAGGCGTCCTGCCAGCCATGTCAACAAGCGTGGTCCACATGGCACAGGGAGGCGTAGTAGAAACGGTCCACGCGATAAGGAGAGCAGAGGTAGCCAGTCCTCCGCTGGTGTAGGTGCTGCCCCAAACAGACAGCACTATGCTCAGTTAGCACCCCCATGTTATAAAACCCCAGGCAGACTCATCTGGAATCATGCAAAGTGTCTGCTCTGTTCTCTGTGAGTGACAGCCATAAAAATGGAAGTTTAAATTCCTTCCTCTTTGCTTAACTGGTCATGTCAAGCAAGGCCAGTCACAACAGCTGAAATCCAGTGTAGAGTATGATTAGATTATCTCAGCACAACAAGTAAAGGAGGCTTAGTTTGGAAATTCCCAACTGAAATGAAAAGAAAAAGGGGGTTACAATTCAACACACAGTACATTAGTAACTGCATCTCCACTTTCCATGTTAGTCCAACTCTATACATTTTGTAGAAACTTATGAAAATATTCCCAAATAGTTCTTTCTTTAGGCCAAGAAAAAACAAGAAGCCATTTTACCCAAGAAATATATTGAATCAAACTATATATCAAAATCTGTAATGAACTGCACTTCTCTGCTGATCCCCAAAGAGCAAAACTAAACCCACATATATTTATCTGCAAAATAAATTACCTTTAAAACTTATACTAATTTAATAATGTTTTACCCTTTCTAATTTCATTTTAAATGTACAGTCCTTTCCATCAGCTTCCTCTCTAACTCTGTTATTTCAGTTTAGCATTTGCTTTTCTAATAATACTTCACATATTTTCTGTCCTTTATAGTTATCAAAGCAATTTCTCAAGGATTTTTCCACTTGATACTTATAGCACTGTTATATAGGGTATTTTCAGAGGAGGAGGAAACTGAGGTTTGGGTTAAGGGATTTGGTTGTGTCCACCAGCGGGTAGCAGTGGGCATGGGTCCAGAGCCAGGCTATATCAGGGCTCTTCTCCGACACGAAGCTTTCTGGTACTTTCCACCACTTGGTGGGCCAGTACTGCTTCACGGAACAGAACTGGTGATATTTGTCCATCGGTGTGTCCTATAAAGGGCATATTTTCACTTGCTCAGGTTGTAATAAAAACAAATAGATAATAAACAAAAACAATCTGTTTCTCCATCCTTTTATAAGTTGTATTTGGAATGTACAGGTCTGGAGCTCTTTGTAAGAGACAGGTATGTGTAGATTTATGTCAAAAATAGAATGTAAAACAAATATGTCTTTTCACTTTAGTATCTTATGATTTTTCTGGAAACTGAATAGACCATCAATACTGGCAGCTAAAAGAAATATGTGAAAAGAATGTATCCTTTATCATTAGGAACAATTGCCAGGATGGAAATTTGAAAAATACCTAGAAAGTATGTATATATAGAAATAAATATTTTTTAATTCCTTTAAGAAAGGGTTTATGTCCTACTTTAAAAGAAATTAGTAAGCGAAAAAGAAAAAAAATCCTATAAAATATCATTTACATTTAATTATAAAAATACTATTCTTTCTATAAAGTATAACCAATGATTATAATAGATGATCAAAAAAATTAAGCAAGGACAGTCTGGCAACAGTAATGGTTTAAATTATCAAAGAAATTAGATCAAAATGAACTACCTACATTAAAAAACAAACAAACAATAAACTTCCTTTAGGTACTCTTTCACTTGCCTAGTCTTCATATGGAAATAAAGTATACATTTTATATCTTACATATTATTGTGGGTATGAGAACTATATATATTATATCTAATATAACTATTAAGTATGTTCCCTGCATGTAGTGTTTTTTTTTTCCTTTAGAGATATTTGGACTCCATAGCAATATTTAAATCATAAAATCAAGCTAAAGATATTAGGGTTTGCCTGTCATTTTTTCTCTTGAGTAATCTACTCAAGAAATATATAAATATATATATTTCAAAACTCTATATGGTAGCATGGAGATATTTTCTGACACAAATTTGAATTGAACATTCAAGTTCTAGTTAACTAATCTAATCTGTGTATTCCCATTCCCGTAGTACTTTACCATTTACAAAGTACCAATTTTCAAAAGAAGCTTGTTGTTTAGTTAAAATGTAAACAAGTATTTAACCCTGGATTTTTTTCCTTTCTTATTGAAAAAACTCACACAAAATATTTAAACTGTCTTCAGCATAGGCTGCAACTAAAGAGAAACAGGGAAAAAAAGAGAAATAAAAACTTCACAAAAAAGAGAAAGAGTACTTTTTAAAAGATAGAGAAATAAGAAAAGATGTTTAATGTAAATGGGATGCAGTTATGGTGATTTAGCTACTACATAAGTACACAAGGCAAAAAATGGCCCAACAAATGTGCTGGGTAAACTTAAGGATCCAGAAAGACGCCATTTATTGCTCCGTAACCTCAGCGGCAAGCTAAAATTATTTCCTAAGTAACAGATTTTCAGTCTTGCTGAATTATTGTGTAACAGAGGAGCAATAACTTCCACGGAATCTCTCCCTTGGCTATCTGTAAAATCAGCAAGATGAACCAGATCTAAGTAATCTTAGGTGTAGTTTTCAGAAGACTGGACCCTGGAAACTTTTCTATGGAAAACAGAATCACCAAACAGTTCGGTTTTGGGGTTTTAATGAACTAAGTGGCTAAAAATCTAAGGAATAAGAGAAAGCAGTATCACCTTAATTAAAAGCATTTTATAATGCTTATGTTATTCTCCTTTATTAGGTCCCATCATCACAAAGGACTTAAGTTTGGCCAGATATTTTTCAGAACCTCTATTGCCAGAAAATTTTAACTCAGATATCAGATAAAAGTTTCTCCCATGAGATACAGAGATTCCCAGGTACTTAAGTGCTCTAACAAAGTCATAAGTCATTTTAAAATTTTGCTTGTATCAGTAATCAGAGCAATGAGTGGGAGACATTTAATTTATATTGAATTTTATATTAATTCATTAACACATTTATTCAATAGGCATTTCACCTTGATTCAGATATGTGGGTTTACCCAGTAGAGCCCATCATTTTTCCTTTTAGCATTAATGCAATTTCAAATTCAGTACAATCTTTAATTCTGGTGGGTGATAATTTTATGGAGTATTATAATTCTTATGTGAGCATTCTTATGGAAAAAACTATTTAGATATAGATTCAGATAACTTTAGTTATGCCTTTAATCAGTAGATCTATAAGGCTTGAATTTTTTAAACAATTGTTTCTCTGTAAATATTTCAGCTTGTTTAATAGCTCCATATTGCTACATTGTATTTCCTAACAATACTTCAAAAGACTGGAGAAAATAGAAAGAAATTTTAAGTTTAGATTACATGTCCTATGAATAAAAAGTAAAGAAATTACAGTTATTTAATCTGGTGAAAACTTTATAATTTAGGTAAATAAATGTTGATCCATCTTTTAAAAATCTGGATAAGTGTTAAAACTTTAAACACCCAAGTATGAGTCTAGGTCAAGGAAGTAAATTTGGCACACACTGTGGCCAACCATAGCCCCTGAGAAAGCACTGTAATAAAACACAGACATTTAAAAAGGAATGAAGCAGCAGAGAAAATCTACAGCCCAGATATGTTATCCTGGGAGTTGCAGAGCAGGTGGAGATTGATGTGCCCATTGCAATGCTAGACAGACTATAGGTTCGAAAGTGAAAGATCCTCTGGAGGGCAGGAGTTATAAATGAAAATAAAAAACAGATACTAATTGAAGTCTTCTCTATGTATAAGGCAAAAAGGGGAGGGAGTTGGGGTTGGGGGTTCTATAAATAAGAGGCAGAAGATGCTGGAAGAAAACTAAGGATTTGAGTGAGGGTATTGGTCCCCCAGAGTAATTGCACTTCTGGAATTTGCAGAACCTTTAGCCTGTCAATAAGGCTCTTTGCCCACTCATCCTAATAGGAAACCTTATAAAGGACATACCTCACCCCACCCCATCATTCTCCATATGAAATTCCCAATTATGGAAGAGACTCAATAGAAAAAACTGTCTTACATATATAATAGTAGAGGAAACACACACTATTGAATAGTTCTTTTTAATATATGAGTGGGCAAAACAAGAATATTTAGGCACATGAGAATCAGCAGCATGGAAGAAAAAAAACAAGGAAAAACAGGAAGCCTTCATAAAGATAATTCAGGAAATAAAAGAAAACATAAAATCTAATAAATATTCAGAGATTTGAACAATGTTACATCTAGAAACAAGAGGTTTACAATGAAAAATCTCAAGCAAAATACAAAAAGGAACTCTCTGAAATGAAAACTAATTGGAGAAATTTAAAGATCCAATAAAGGAACTGAATAATAAAGTCCAGGATATATCAGAGACTGTAGAGCAGAAAGACAAATAGAGGGAAATCATGAGTGGTTCTGGAAATGAGAGATGGGAGTGCTAGAGAAAAAGAATAGAGCAAGTGGAGGGAGAAATTATCAAAGATGTAACAGAAGAGAATTTCCCAGACTCAACACTGTCACAATCCTGCATTTTGTGTTTGTATATTGTGTCCAGCACATTGAATATACACTTAGGCCAACACCTAGACACACCCTAACGAATTTAAACACCCCAGCGAAAACAAGAAAATCCTAAGAGCTTTCGGGGACAATAATTAACAACTACAAAGGAAGAAGAATTAGATAAGCATTAGATTTTTTAAAAATTATTTCTAAAGAAGCTCTAGATTACATAAATGTTACATCATAAATATAGGGGATTCCCATATACCTCACTCCCTCCCCCTCCCACACTGTCCCCCATTAACAACATCTTTCATTAGTGTGGTACATTTATTACAATTGGTGAACACATATTGAAGCATTGCTATTAGCCACGGTCTATAGTTTATATTAAGGTTTACATTTTGTATCGCACGATGTTAGGGATTTTGACAAAATGTATAATGGCCTGTATTCATCATTGCAATGTCATGCAGAACAATTCCAATGTCCCCAAAATGCCCCATGTTACACCTATTCTTCCCTCTCCCTCCCCTTAGATCCTCTGTGACCACTACCCTTTATATCAATGTTACAAGCTCTTCCATTACAAGAATAAAAATGTCTACTTTAGTTCAAAGTTGTATTCCCCCCTTACGTTTGTTCATTCCTCAATCTTGAGGATTTTTGGATGGTGATGCCCTCTCTGCTTCTGATTGAGATGGGGCGTAGATTCCATGGGGCAGATGGATGGAACTGTCTTGCTTGCAGTTGTAGATACTCTCTGGTTTGGGGGGTGAGCATTGTCTACCATCATCCTTTTATTGGTTGTCCTGGGCAAGTCTGATGAACTGGAAAGTAGGTGTTGCAACTCTGCTGAGATTCAGGGCTCAACCAGCATATGAGCAGCTGGAACATTTAAGTCTCTGGGACATATACTTAATGGGTATGGTGGTAATTATAGGTTCAAATAAAAGGGGCATAAGAACCACGTGTAAGAATATTATAAATGAGTCTAATTCTAATACATTGGGGGGATAGGTTATCATATATTCCAAGGTAAGGCCCACTGACAGGGTGCCAAATTCCTGCAGTTATCTGCCCTACCTATAGTGTCTAGATGTCTCTAGGGCCTTCAGGAGCCCCCCTCTGCCGCTGCTCCCCCCCCCAAGCTTGAGGAAATGTTTACTGTGGCAGTCGGTAAGATCCTGCTGAGATGTGCATAAGCGTAACCTCTGCAATGACCTCCTAAACTCTCTTTGATACCTCTTAGCCATAAAAACTCATTTGTATTTAATATTTTCCCCTTTTGGCAAGGTTTTTTTCCCAAATGCAAAGCTAGTTGGCACTTGGTAATAATCCCTTGATGCCAGGGAGTCTGATCCCTAGGAGTCACGTCCCATACCAGGGGGGAGGTAACAAGCTTATATGCTGAGTTTGGCTTAGAGAAAGGCCACATTTGAGCAACAAGGAGGCTTTCAGGAGGTAACTCTTGGGCAATATATAATACTAGGCTAGGTTTCAATTTCACAAGAACAAGGTTCATAAGTAAAAGCATCAATATCAAGGGCCTGGTGTATTGGTCTATCCTCCTTCTCTAGGCACTGCTCATGTACTCAAGGGATTCTTGCCACTCTATTAGAGAATATAGCAGGACTCTCCAGGATGGGAATTCAATATTCTTTCGGTTATTGTGTGGGTCTCCATCCACCAAGACAATACCCCATGACCACCTGAACACATTCATATTCCATAGAGGCCTGCTCCAAGTGCACCCCTCCCCAATATGCATTAGATTTTTCATCAACAACACTGGAGGTTAAAAGGCAATGGGACAATGCCTTTAAAATTCCACAGGGAAATAATTTCCAACTTAGATTTTGTCAATCAAATACAAATTTGATTGTCAATCAAATACAAAGACAAAAATACATTTAAATATATACAAGGGCTCAGAAAAGATAACCCTCCTCATCTTACTTAGAAAGGTAGCTGAAGATAAATTCCAGTAAAATAAGGAAGTAAACTATAGCTCTAGCCCAGAATAGCAGAGAAGAATAGCAATAAAGCTGGACTTAGAGATTAACCAGGCCAGAGAGGAGTAGAAAGAGGGGGGATAGGCTTTGTAAAATGTAAAGGGTACCTCTAGGATACAATGAGTGGTCAAGAGCATAGAAAACATTTAGGGCTCAATAAAATTATACAAAAAAGTAAATAAAAACTTCAGGAAAAGTCAAAGATTACACAAAAACTCTCAGTCCAAATATTAAACCACCCAAAATGTGGCAACTGATGGGATATAAGAAAAGGAAAATGTGTTTTATCTTGATACTAGCAACATTCTCCTTCTACTGGGTTGGGACACTGGACATGAAGAGATGAAAATGTCACCTTAGCACACTGGCTCAGCAGGAAACAATATTTACAAATCACAATAATATAGATAGAAAGACAGATGGATGGATGGATGGATGGATGGATGGATGGATGGATGGATGGATGGATGGATACAGATAATTAGTTCTCAAATTTTAGGTCAACACAGACAAAGCTAAGGATTCCTGGCTATAATTAACTACAGGGTCAAATGTAAACGTTAAGAACCGTGACACTGTAAAAGTAGAAGTGTGGTTGACAGAATATGGAATGAGAGGGCAGGGCAAAATTACCCTCATCTTTCAGGTTGGGTGTGAGGAGAGTTAATGAAACAAGAAATAAAAGCTTAAATATATATTTAAAGTTATGAATATAACCAATAAAAGAATGTAAATATATAATTAAAATATAGCCACCAAACACAGAATAGGAATGGGAGGAGAGAAGTCAACTAACATTGAGCTAAATATATGACTTTCACAGGAGGCATTCAATAGATAAGGCATAAAATTGATAAATGAAGATATCAGGAAATGCAAAAATATTATCCAAAGATATAGAGGTAACCAATAGAAATATTCAAAATGAAAAATGGTGGGTTTGTCTCTGTGGAATGGGCCTAAGGACAGCTGGGACTGCTGCGTCTAATTGTACACCCTCCCGTGCTTCTTGTTAAAATGTGCATGTGGTACTCTGACAAAACTATTTTTGTTTCAAACTTAAATAAGTAACTTCAAATCATAAAGCTCTTGCTTGGCATAAAACAGAACTGTCGAGACAACAGAACTCTGAACCGGTCCATCTACTGGAGAAAACAAGCACACTCCTATTTCCTGAGCGCCTGGGTAGGGGAGAGGCAGGGGGCTAAGCACGGTAAGTGCCTAGTTCTAAAGAGGAACACAAGACACCGAAAGGCAGGATTTATAACGCTCATTTCATAGATGTGGAGCTTCAGGGAAGTTAACAGCTCCAACGTTAAAAATAATAAAAATAAATAAACAAAGGGTGTTAAATGCTAGCATCGAACCTGTTCCAAAATGTAAAATGATTTAAAAACCAATCGAGGGAGCTCATGCAAGATCACCTTTAAGGTATATTTCAAATCTGATATTCTCTGATGCCATAAGCAGAATGAGACCAAAGTCTACTCAATTCTCTAGCATATTTCATGTCAACCTAAAAATCAATCCAGACACCCAAAAGAATGTGGGTAACCAAATAAGGTTTCATCTTTAGGATTGTGTGTCAGGTCCAAAAAGCCTATTATCTGACACAGGTGCAGAGATTTTCACTTGCAGGCTCTGCCTACATCTGGTGTCTCTGCATCACATGTATATATATATGTATTTTTAAAATTAACTTTTCTTAGACCTACAACATTTCTGCATGCAAAATTATTACACTGCTACAATATAACAGTAAACCAAACAAAAAGGGGTCCCTTTATCAAAGCTCAGTATGTGTTTATTTTAAGAATGTTCAGAAATCCACTCCATGCAGTTAGGTTTTACAGCTCATGAAAACAAGCTCCAAATTTACAGATATTTCATAACATTCCTATCAGCATATAAGAGCTTCTTTCACAGCTGGCACAGAGTGCCCTTTTTCCTGTCTCTTCTAAATCAGTAGGAAGCTCCTTAGATCTCCTTTTACGAACATTTTCTCTCCTGGCAGTGGGGAATCACAAAGGGGACACCATTGATCTGGCGCTGAAGTGAAAAATTCCACATGATGAGACAGCTAACATAAGTACAAGTTCAGGCAGGAAACCAATGATTTTATTAATTATTGCTGGTCGTGTCATTATTTAAAAAAATACTCAGGCTAAAAGAAAATATAGAATGTGAGTGTGTGTGTAGGAGAGAGAAAGAGAGGAGGAAAGGGAGACAGGGAGAGGCAGGGGGAGAAAGAGAGAAAAAGAGGCAGGGAGAAAGAGAGAGAGAAAGAAGAAAGAGAAAGACGACAAGACAGGAGAATGAATATCATCCTGTAGACACCCCACCAGCACTCACCAGAGGAAATCAAGTTGCCGCCAGTTTGGCTGGGGTTCAGCGCCATCTGCATAGTATTTAAAAGTGAGAGCCAAACTCTGAGCTATTTTATTGGAGTTAGTAAGGAAGCTCTCCAATCTATATCTGAAACTCAACTGTTCTAGCTTCTGAGCATCACTAAAAAGAGCTTACGGAGGTCAAGAAACTTAAAAACAGCATGAGGAGCCGCTTTGCAGTCCATATAGAACTAGGAATTAAGAGCCTGAGCTAAGAAGACCATTTAGTCTCTAATAGAATGGCGGGAAAATGCTGTAGTTATTCTTGGGAAGGTGTGAGATAGATAATGATAATCGCACTAATGGCTAGAATTCACATAGTACTTACTCTGGGTCAAAACACTGTTTTAAAGGTTTTTTTTACATTTATAAATTCATTCAATCCTCACTGTAACCCTAAATAGTATTATTATCCTGATTTTGTAAAATTCCTCCCAGAATAATTTCCTAAGTTAAGAATTCTCTTAGAATATTGGTTTACTATTTGGCCCCTTCTAATCCAGTACTTGTTTTTTGTTTCCAAGTGACCCAGAAGTGGGCAAATTTAATTTCAGTTTCCCTCAAAACCCACTGAAGAATTTAAGAAAACATAGATTTCAATGGGGCATTAAGATTTATTAAGAAATGTAGGTAATCATATAAGAGCTAACATTTACTGAATGCTACCTATTGCCAAGCTCTGTTCTAGCTTTTCATGTAATGAATCAAATTAATCCCTGCAACAAACCTGCAAGGTAAGTGCTATTATGACGCCCATTTACAAATGAGGAAACTAAGGCATGAAAGAGATAATCTGCTTAATCTCACAGAGCTAGTAAGAAGCGGAAGCACTTAACCCAAGCCAACTGTAGGCTGTTGTACTGCTATCTGTTGCTG
>PVKH010050039.1:0-10039 GCA_004027955.1 Chaetophractus vellerosus | reverse complement strand
TCTGTGTCTGTTTCCTGCCCTCTCTTCTTATCCTTCTCCTCCTGTCTTCACTGGGATTCGATCCTGGGAACCTCCGATGTGGGAGAGAGGCATTCTGCCACCTGCACCACCTTAGTTCCTGTTTTTTTTCCTGGCTCATCTCATCTTGGCTCTCCCTGTGTCACTCTCCTATTACATCATCATCTTGCTGCATGGCTTGGCAGGGCCTGGCATGCCCGCATGAGTGGCCTGGTGGCACACTCGCTTGCAGGGCCTAGGGGCTCACCCGCTCGCGGGGCCTAGTGGTTCACCCTCTCACGGGGCCTGATGGCACTCCCATGTTCAGGGCCTGGTGGCCTGCGCACCTTCTATATTTTTCTTTATTTTATCAGGAGATCCCAGGGATTGAACCCAGGTCCCTCCATATGGGAGACGGATGCCCAACCATTTGAGCTACATCCGTCCCCGGAACTGTAAGCTTTTACCCCAAATAATCCCTTTATAAAAGCCAACCCAATTCTGGTACTTTGCTTTGGCAAACCTTTGACAAACTAAAACAGAAATTGGTAGTGAGAGTGGGGTGCCACTGCTTGAAATTACCAAAAATCCTGGGATGGTTTTATAAGTGGGTAAGGGGTATTTTTGTTGTTGTTGTTGAAAAACTGTGATGCTTAATAGAGAAGGACCAGATCTGAAGAGCTTGTTATAAGGAATATAGCCCCTAAAGTTATTTCCAATAAGGCCTTAGAAGGAAATGGTGAAACTATTATTGGAAACTGGAAGAAAGGCAAACCTTGTTTTAAAGTTGCAGAGAACATGGCAAAATTGACCCCTGATGGAGGGCAGAATTTGAAAATGATGAGCTTGGACATTTAGCTGAGGAGATTTCTAAAGTAAATATGGAAAACATAGCCTGTCTTCTTGCAGCTTTTAGCAAAATGTGAAAGGAAAGAAATAAGATGAAAAGTGAAGTGCTGGGCACAAAGAAACTAGAGACTGATTATTTGGAAAATTCCAAGCTTCTGGAAAACAAGCCCCTAAAGCATAGTGTCTCATGTGAAGATTTAACTAAACTTGGAACGTGTAAGTCAGGATTGGAAATGAAGTTATCAAGGAAGGAATTGTGTTAAGTCTTACTCTCTAACAGCTTGGACCTCCATTTCTTGCATGCCAAAGCAACATGCTTTTTGCAAGATCTGCATGAATGAAACCACTGTCTGCCTGGGCTAAAAGCAACAGAGAGAGGAGAGATTGGCGAAAAAAATGGCTTAAAGAGGAAAACAGTGGAAGCTGAGGTCTGAAAGTAAGACATCTCCTCAGGCCAAGAGAGGGACCCCATCCAAGTGTGTGGAAAAGGTGTGCTTGCCTTGGCATTTGAAGAGGGTGTATAGTTCAGCCCATTGTTCAGGGAGAGTTGGGCTGCCCCAGGCTACAGCAAGGGTGGAGCTCGTGGTTGGGCAGACTTAGGCCACCACTCCACTGCTCTGAGGGGGTTGGGCCTAGTCCTCATAGATTAGGGAGAGTCAGGTTGTCACCCCACCACTCCATTCTGAGGGAGTTGGCCCTGTATGCCAAAGATTAGGGAGAATGTTGCTGCCACCTCACTGCACTAAAGAGGTTGAGATTGTACCCCAGAGATTGGGGAAACCATGGCCATCATCCGAATATTCTTGGAGGGGGAGGTCTGGAGCTCCGTTGCCAACCAGATGCTTGAAGAAGGTTAAACTGAAAGTATGGCCTTTGGGCAAGCCCATGGAAGGGATAGGCCCCCATGATGTCCCAAGAAGAAATAGTCATTTTAAGGATAACACTCAGACTTTGAAATCTAATGGAACATGTCCTGCAGTTTTTGGAAGTGTGGGGGAGCCTTGACACTGGTTTGGCTCCCAATCTCATCTTATGAGAGTGCAAATGTTTATTCTATAGCTGTTCCTCTTTTGTATATTGGAAGCAGATAACCTGTTTGTGAGTTTCACAGGTCTACAGCCTGAGAGGAATATTGCCCCAAGATAAACTGCATGCTTATAGTTTATTTTTATGTGATTTTGTATGGCAACATTGCTACTGAAATGATTTAAGGTTTTCAGAATATTGTGATATAATGAATGTACTTTGCATATGGAAAGGCATGTCTTTTTGGGATTCAGAGGGTGGAGTGTGGCTGTTTGAAGTTATTTTATGAATTCCAAAAAGAGAAAGATTATGCTTGCAAGGTAATCCATTCCTGTGGGAGTGAGATACTTTCAATTGGACTACATCAGTAAAACGTAACTCAGGTTGAGTCTCCACCCTCTTTCTAGGTCTAATAAAAATTAAGACACAGACATGGCCATTTTTTATCCTGCCATGTGAAAGAAGACTAGAGGGTCAGCTAAGCATGAAGCCCCTAAAAGGCTGGACCGACAGAGCACCTCAAGAGGAGACAAGCCCTGCTATATGCCTGATATGCCTGATAGCTTATAGATGAACTCAGGAAGAAAGCAGAGCAGCCCAGATTGATAGAGGAGGTATGGAAAGAGACAAGCGTTATGCCTGGTTGCTCATAGCTGAGCTCTGGGAGCTGGGCTCTGAGACATGGTGAGTCTGGAAGGGAAGGCCGAGACCTTGGCAGAGATCAACAGCCATCTTGCTTTGCCATATGCCCAGACAGGAGGATCAATGGTAGCTGACTTTGGTGAGAAAACACCTGTTATGGTGCCTCAATTTGAACTTTTCACTACCTTGGAACTTTTGGTTCAAATACTTTTGCTTCAAATAAATCCCCTTTATAAAAGCCAACTCAATTCTGGTACTTTGCATCAGCAGCCCTTTGGCAAACTGAAACAGATGCTATCATAAATGGAATTGTTTTCCTAATTTCCTCTTCAGACTGTTCATTGCTAGTGTATAGGAACACAATTGTTTTTTGCATGTTAATCTCCTCTGACATTTTGCTGAATTAATTTATAAGTTCTAATAGTTTTCTTGTGGATTGCTTTGGGTTTCCTATATATAAGATAATATCATCTGCAAATAGAGATATTTTTGCTTCTTCCTTTCCAATTTGTATATCTTTTATTTCTTTTTCTTGCCTAATAGCTCTGGCAATAAACTCTAGCTCAATAATTATTGTCATTTTTTTATAATTCAAGAAGATCTTCCCTGACCATTTCCCTTCCAGACAGAATTAGATATAACACTAAGGTATTCTACAATATCTTGGAACTAGCTCTGTCATTACATTACTCGAATTATATAAAATTATTTAAGTATCAATTATCTATTTCATCTAGGATTCATATTTGTCTTTTTTTCTTCAGTATCTAAACTGGCACAAACATGCCAAATTAACCAATTAATTGCATTTCTCTTTAAGGGTATCATCAAGAATACCTTATTTTAGTAGTTGTATTATTTCCACTATTCAAACTTACTTGAAAAAGCAACCTCCTATAATTTTACATGAAATGAAAGCCTAGTCACATTTAACAAAGAAATGACATTTTGTTCTGTTAAGAAAATCATGCTATTTGTTTTCCTTTTCTGCTTGCTTGTTTGTGTTTACGGCTTTTCTTTACTTTGATTTTGTTTAGATGTGTTTCGTGTTTTAACGAAAATGTCACCTTAAAAAATTCACATTTGTTTATATCTGTTTTCAAGTACATTTATTCTGCTTTTCTAGTAATAATAAATGCAAACCAGTGCTTATTATCTAAAACACAGATGTTCCATATACCACAGATAAGCAAATTTGCCAGTCCACTTCTTCAATAGTATCCTTGGAAATTTACTTGATGAACCAAATGCAAAGTTTTTATTATTAACTTCAAATATTCCTAGATTTTGGACTTGCTCCTATGGACAGTGTCCTCCCTGAATAGCATTTCCCTTAACATATAGTTCTACTTTCATTTTTATAAAACACTTTATTTGTTTTAGTCATCAAATTCCTATCTTTAGGATGTCTCTGACCCTAGCTGTTTTTCTTTATTCATTCAGGAAGATGTTGACAAGATTTCACTTTTTTTAAAAAGTCTTTCCTGACTGTGTTCCAGTGCCTTGTGGTGTGAGACTGATTTTATAAAGGGCAGGGAAATCTCTATAACATGAATTCAGCAAATTTATTCCTCTTTGGCTTCAAATTCTGTCTTTGCGTTTTTATTATCTGCCAATATTTTATGTCTTAAACATTTCTACTGATATTTTAAGAACTTTATATTCAGGAATTGTACTTGAAGAACATAGTATTATATGGGGGATATTTATTCAATAATTTATGATATATTTGGAAAATAAAACAATCCTTAGCTCTGAATTTCGCTATAACATTGAGAAATAAATAGAGAAATTATTAAAAATTGTTATTAGGGACAGAATTTCTCAAAAAAATCTGGGAATACATGAAAGAAATTTCTTAAAGCTTATTTTTTTAAATTAAAATAAACATTTAAAAATTTTTATATAGACTATTTTTACATAATATAAATAGCGATAAACTAGAGAGACAGAAATACAATAGCAGGTATGTACAGCCGGGGAAGCATAGAGAGATTGAGAGATGATAAGTTTTGTCTGTTTGTTTTTTATTATCATCATCATTATTATTAGAATAATGAAAAGGCTCTAAAAATGATTGAAGTGACGAATGCACAAGTATGTGATTATACCAAATAGCATTGATTTTACACTTTGGATGGATTCATGTTTTATCAATATGTATCAATAAAATTGATTTGTTAAAAATAAATAAACCTTGTTGTTTCTAAACTTAACTTCAACTTTATTGTGGAACTGCATAGAGAGAGGAGAAATTCTTTATTCCACTGGTGTTGGTGATTAAAGAAAAATTTAACACTCAACATTCTTTATTTTTAAATAAAGTGTGGTCATTATGTTTAAGAGGTGTTGTTAACGCTATAGTTAGATGGTGTCTTTCCAAGAATAGACATTCAATAAGTGGTCGTTGAGGATAAACTGTGGGATAATTTCCTCTGAATCATAATCTATTATATTACAAATCAGAATTACACTGGTATCTGATACACGGTTTCTCACTAACCTGGTTTCTGAACTATTTAACAGTTCATTTTTACCTTTTAAAGATTTACTTTTCAGGAAAAAAGTTTAATTAAAAGAAACTACATTAGTCCTTAATAAAATGTCATCCAGTTTACTTAATTCCTAGCTTCTAATGCCTGAGATAATAAATCCATGAACTATCATTAAAAGAAAAAAAATCACTTGATTTCCAAGTTGCTTTTCTACAAAGAATGAAAAATTATTAGCAAATATCATGCAACTTTGCATGTTTGAAATCTGTCTTCATGAAGGGACTAGAAGGAATTCAGACTTTTAGTTAAGTTGAAGAAGTCCAACTGGTGTGGATTAAAGACCTAAATTTGAAAAACAAAAACCTTAAAACTATTAAATAAAAGAGATTATCTTTATGAGCTCCAGATAAGGCTTTCACCAATAAGAAGCAAAAAATAAAATAAAAAAAGAAAGTAAAAGAAACCATAAATGAAAAATAAGTAAATTTGACAAATTCAAACTTTAACATTGCCTTACCAAAGAGTGTATGCACATGTACATACATACACACACAATTTAAAAATAAAATAAAAGTCACAGTCCTGGCTCTGAAAATAAATGTGTATTATTAGTGGTCAGAAAATATAACAAAGTACTATGCATCAATAAAAAGACAAAGGAAATAAACAGGAAATTCAAAGAAGGGGAAACTAGAAAAGTCTATAAATATGGAGAGAAAAGGAGGGACTTAATACTCAAGAAATAGAAAATTAAAGCAATGAAATACCATTTGTCATCAGCTTGGTCAAATTTAAATAATGAGAATATCATTTAGTAGTAAATTTCTATGGACACAGAAACAAAAACTTCTGGTAGATATGAAATTGGTAAAACAATTTGGAGAACAATTTTTTCATTATCTAATGAAATTGAAAATGTACATGAACTCTGACCAACAATTACAATTCTCAATATGTCACTTAGAGAAGCTCTTACATATGTGCTCCAAAAGGTAAGACTCTACTTTTCAAGACAGCATTGTTTTTCATAGCATAATACTGGAAATAACTGAAATGCCTATCATTAGGACACAAGTTAAATAAAAACAATATATTCCTCTTATGGAACACTATTGAACAACTTATACTAAATGGACCAGGAGAATACCACGTTATTCTCAATATCTGGAGAATACTCTCAACATCTGGAGACAGTTGAGAGTAATGTAATTTTATCTTGTAGGATTGATTTGGAAAATTACTACAGTGAGAAATTTTATGGAGAGTAAGGACTTCAATATATGTAATGTCTTTTAACTTTGACTTTAAAAGTAAGCCTTGAAGCAAAGGTAACAAAATGTTAACAGTTGTCAATTTCGGGTTATGAAAATTAAAAATAAAAGTTCACCTCTATTTTTCAGTTATTTTTCTTAAAATTAAAAAAATAAATATGAAAGTGATAATAATGTTACTATTATACAAAGGCTTTTTTACCAAAAATGTTAGAATGCTTCCATTACAGTCCAAAATCAAAGCAATATACTATCAACACCCTAAGCTCTGGCACAAGTCAATTCCCATTTAGTAGAAACTGTTCTCTGATTTAGTTTTCATTTTTGTGATAATATCTGGAGCCTTTCTAAGTTCCCTGAAAACCAAATATTTGATTTTCTTCCTAGTGTATAATGAAAGAGCAATCAGGAAGCAAAATCAAAGTGTATGGAGGTCCTCTAAGACTCATTTGTGAATCACAGAAGGTCTGATAGTGTTAAATACCAATTGCAATGCCCAGGCAGCTGCTGGGAAGATTTCAGGTAGTTGGCAAGCCACAGCATCGCGGATCTTAAAAATAATGTAAAATGAGTGTGAATTAGATTCCAACAGACTTCCTACTTTACTATGGCTGTTTTAAAAGCTGAAGCAATTTCTTTCTCATCCTTTTTTTTTAATCTGTCAAATGATTAAGATTTTCTGTTTTTGCTTTTAAAATTTCAACAGCACCTGAAGTTACAAAAAGGAGCATCATTAAAGAAAAATAAACAGCACTTATTGCACAATGCACTCATTTTTCAAGCTCAAAAGGTTAATGATATTAAAACCTAAATCATTTTAAGCACAAGGAAATTTGAAATTTCTTTGGCACCTCTGAAACAGCTAAGCGCTATATTTAAATGTAATACATTATTGTGTAGGTAAATTTACATAATTCTAATGCGGTAAAGGGAATGAGAATATGGCTTCAAAAATCTCAGGTTCAATTGTAACATTTTCTTTTTCTCTGATAATGCTTTATCTCACATGCAATCAATTTGTTTTAAATATGCTATTGCCATGGTTCAACAGTAATCCTGTAAACTAGTTCAAAGTGTTCAATAGGCAATGTAAACCAACATGAAGGAAAACATTTGGCATCTGTTTGGATATATTAATAGTAATACTAACAGCAGTATAAGTAGTAATAATAATAAAAGGTACTTGTCTTGTGTGCTTCCTGTGTGCCAGGCAATACAATACAGCTTGTGCAGTTTTCATGGCCTAAATTAGGGTTAGATCTTCAAATCTGACTTGAAAATCCCTTACATAGCCCAGTCTTAGAACTGAATTGTTTCTTTACTTGCACAACACATTTAGGAGTAGTTGTTTTTGTTTTAATTAGAAGTTACATTTTATAAAACAATGTAGATCTTTAATCCTGAGAGTCTTTATCAGTTCCAGGACCTTTTCACAGTGAGGGAATTGAGACCTACAGAGGAATCAGATCACTGTCCTACAACACTTAATTGTTCTTTCGTCCTGTCATCCTACCTCTCCTCTTCTCTGTGTCTATTAGATCTCTGCCCATCTTTCCTGTCCCACTGACAGAGTTGAGCAAGTTGATCTTGCTATGATGCTGCTCCAATCTCAAATATTAACATTGGATCCATACCATCATTCTATATGATGAGTACTGTACATATAATGAAAACGAAACTGACTCTAAAATGGAACAAATAAATTTTCAAAGTCTACACAACTAATAAGTGAAGTGCTGACAATTTAGTCTGGCAGTCAGTCTGGAGAGGACCAACTTTTAAAATCACGATAGAAATTTATGAAGTCAGTCCTAATAGTTATTAAAGTAGGATGAATTAATTCCTCAAATACTTTAAATCATACCAAATAAGTGATAAGTGTTAGGTAGTCCATGCTCTCTCTCTCTCTCCATACATGCACACACACACACACACACATATATAAATGAGAGAGAAAGAATGCCCAGATGTGCAGTTAAGAAGTAATAATTGTAGATTTGCAGGGTATGAGTAGAGACCATTCCTTCACAGATTTTATCAGCATTCTGACACTACTAGGTAGAGAACCCTTAGTAGCTCACTGACTTAAGGGCATGCTGAAAATTTATCTCCAGGTAGAGCTTATTCTGTGTGAAAGGTGGAAAGGACAAAGTGTGATTAAGCACCACAGTTGTAGTTCTATAGGTATTCAAAAAAGTGGGCTCTCTAGAGGAGTGGCACGGTCAGGAACTACCCTGTGGAGCAGGCACCAACACAGGACTCTGGAGGTGGACTTTAAATAGGTGACAAGGTGAGAGCACTGAAGGACAGCAGGAACTACTAGGTGTTCAGGAGACAGTCAGACAGAAATTAAAGGCCAATATGAGCACCTGAAATTTTAGCCTGTAGGTTTTGGTACCTCTGCAAAGCTTTCAGTGGCAAAGCTTTGAGAAAAGATTGGTGATCAAATAGGAATATGACTATAAAGTGTAGGTGGATTCCCAGAAAAGATAACAGAGGAAGAAAGTACATAGTAAAGATATAATGTGGTAAGGATTTGAACTAGCATGGTAGCTGTAAAACTGGAAGAAAGGGACAAATCTGAGATCTACTTTTTAACCTACACATACAGAGGCTTTGTATACTGCTCTATTAACTTATGCATGGATGTTTAATTGCATAAATCTGCCTTTCCATCCAAGGCAAACATCACCAGAGGTTAGAAAGTAATATAACTACTCTTGTCTCCTTAAAGTAGTCCCATAATAACCTGTGCTAGCTTATTACAGCTTAGGTGTTTCCCTCATGCTAAGGAATAACTCTAATTGACTTGATGAATAACATACTAACCACAGTTTGTCTCAAGAGCTATATACGAGTTATTGGCTATAAGGTATAAGAAGCCCAAAGCTACAAGTAAAATACATGCACAAATTAATACAATGGCCACATTAGCAAGATTCTATGTACTCATCTCTATTATGCCAGGCTTAATAGCGAATCTTGCCTTTAAAAATGAAACACTTGATAGCATATTTCATAAAATGTTATGCAAGTCATGATACTTTAATTTCCAGAGGAAAATATGGTACTGTTTATTTCTTTGATTAGTCCTTGAATAAGGCATCATATGGATAAAGACATTTGAAAAGTATGTAGCATATACTTAAAGAGGATGGTGCTTGAATCTAATATTTGTTGTGAAACTTTATCAAACATTTTTGACATTCTTTCAATAAATATTTTTGAACACTGAACATTTTCTGTTTTAGTATTATTTATGGCCCCTAGTTATTTTCAGAATGTTAGCAGCAGATGGATGTTAGCAAATTATACATGAAAACACAGAAGACCATGAATGCAGGGGCCTGCTATGGTAAAACAGTGTTGCTATTTAGATTCTAACCAGCCAGATGACTCACAAAAATTATCAACTCTTTATAGCTGCTCACCAAACTTCAAATAGAATGGTCTAGACCAGCAATCATCATAAAAACTCAAATAATGCTCAGCTTCATGAAAAGACTTCTTAAGAGTTAAAATTTAAAAAAAGATCAGGTCAGTTTTTGTGTAAAGGAAAAAAATCTATAGCTTGTTTGCTCATTTGCTTCCTCTGTAGTAGGGCATATATTTTTTTAATCATTTCTTGAAGTGTACCTAAAAATGAGTTTCTGGACAATTTTTATTTTTAAAAACATATGTTCAATCAGTGCTAGATGATGACACAAGGACTTAAGCAAGGAAAATAAACCTCTTCATATCTAATCTTTTTTTTTTTTT
>PVKH010050038.1:0-10037 GCA_004027955.1 Chaetophractus vellerosus | reverse complement strand
GAATCCATGGTCTCAAGATTGCAAAACTAGGGAAAAAATAGCTACGCTGATAGAGAAAGGAGAGTTTGGCAAGTCATGCCAGATATTGAGAGTGGAGTGTAAAGGGAAGAGACCACTTACCAGATACTCAACATTTACTCTCTCCTTTATTAAAATGTGGAAAGGGAAATTCATTATATAAAACAAATGAAAAAAAATAATTTCTCTGCTTGAAGGGAGTTGGGGGAGTCTCCAGTCCTGACTAATTTCCTCTGATTTTGTGGTTTCTTGGTTAGCTCTGAGAATGCCCTAAAATTTCTCAGAGCACACTGTGAAATTATTGATCTACTCAAACCCAACATGTTTAGTTTGAGGTGATGGCAGAGTTTTCAAATGTGATATGTTTTGTTGCGAGTCGTAAATTCAAGAATTGGGTGCCTTAAAATAATGTGATTCCAAATGTGTAGCCGCTTACTGGCTTTTCATATATTGAATCTAACATTCAATAAATGCTCAAATAAATACAATTCTTGAGATACCCTGTGTAGCAGTGTTTTTTGAGAACCAGTATTTTGAAATTGACACGAGAGATTGTGAACGTTTATAGCGACAAAGCTCTTTTAAATATGACCAAAGACTCCTCCAGCCTTGATCAATTGGTTTAAATTTTCTCTATTTCCATTGAATGGATCACTTAGTTCCAAGCTGAAATACAGTGAGGGATATTTTACCATGGGAGAAATAATGATCATCTTAGAAAAATTGCCAAAATGCAAGCTGAATTTTGAGAATTTGGGCAACAGGATTCTTATAAAGAAATGTTGTCTATATAATTCACATATTCCATTTCTCAGACTGTGAATTTATCTTAACACACAATCAAAAACACTAGCTCTTACTGCAGAGTTTCAGAAAGTACCCCTTCCCCAATTCTATTTCTAATTCACTGAAAGGATCAGGAATAATGGTGACATATATCAGTTACATTTACAGAAAGTATAAATTTTATATATATAAATGAATTCAATAGACTGCCTTATAGGATCCGAGACCATACTGCTTAGTTTTCATTTTGATTCTGGGAAGTAAATTTGGAACTGTTGATAGATACTGTTGTTACATTCAATCATTGGCAGATGTTAACTAAACTATAAAAACATCATTTAGCTATGGCAACCCGTTAGCCATGGCGATTATCAGATTAAAAATGGGAGCTCACTCATTAATGAATTAACATTATATGTCAACAATGCTTTCTGGGTCATGCATAATTAGTATGAATGTTATCTTGGGTGAAAAAATATTGGTTTTATGCAACACACAATGACAAAAAGAATTTTGACTTTTATACTTAATACTGTTCATAATCTTTAATAGCGAAAATATGTTATGTCATGGTTTTTCTAGTATTAGGAAGCAATGTTGCTGAAATTCAACAGAACTGAGTTGGTTCTTAAAATAGAGATGTTTGTAGAACAGAGAAGGACAATTCATCGGTCTTAATGGAAATAGCCTTTGAGACTCTCCAGCTCCCCTTGTTCCAAATCTGTGTTTGTAAAGCACCCTCTGCTTTTATCATTTGTTCTCCTGAGAGATTTTATTTACCAGGATTTAATTTGCAAACAGCCTTTATTCATAAGCCAGGTAGGTCTGTCTTTATAAACTAATGAATTTACATCTGGTTAATGAAGTTGTCTTTTCTAAGTTTAGTTAGCCCTGGCTTTTCCTTGAAGCTTGATAAATAATGTGTGTCCTTAAGAAGTTGAATTGTGGGTCCTGCAAACCTTAGGCCAGAGCTTGGAGTTGTGGCTTATTCCTAGGAGTAAAGTGCTGTGGGGAGTTTGGAATTCTTTGTGCTTATAGCTGTGCATCCTTTTATGGACAGACTGCTCATTGCTGGCCACACCTCCTGGTATTTAGTCCCTTGTGTCTCCTTCCATGTTGACTTGTTTTGGTCAATGGAACATTAGCAAGTGTGATTCAAGCAGAGGCTTTACAAACACTTCAACAACAGGGCTTTTCCACTTGGAAAGCTATCTTTTGGAAGCCCTTTGCCAAGACATGAGGAAGACTAGATTACTGAATAATGAAAGGTTACTGCAGGAAGAGCCCCTAGAGGATGGGGCCATTTTTGAAGTTCCAGCTCCAGCTATGGCCCATGACAGATTTGGCTTCAAGAGTGAAGATAAGCCCAGACGAATGGCCCAGCTGGGTCCAATCTACTCACAGAATTGTGATAAATAATAAACCAGTGTTATTTCTAAGATAGTAAGTTTACTGGGAGGGAGTTTTTGCACAGTAGAAGATAACTGGATTCTGTTGTCATAAGCTGTGGATCCCTTCATCTTACATGTATCATTATTGAATATTTAAAGGAAATAAGATCTCATTTCAGGGGGTCAGAAGAGTCAGTAGTACTTATCCAAAGTCCCCTGAACCCATTTTCTCTCGTGCGATACATGAGTGGTGTTACACTGCCATCTGGCGGTAGAGACTAAAATGTTCTGGACCGTTTATCCAGGAGCATTCATGAAACTCTTAAAATGCAAAAATGCACATAAGCACAAAGAGCTCCAGGGGACCAAAACTCACAAGGAGAAATATGTCGTGAGGTGAAGGTGATGGAACTTACCCAAGTGCGTGCACAGCACAAGGGTTTTTTGCTTTGGTCAGTTGCTCTTAGCTCCTAATTGCTGTGGACTCAGAGAGAAATGTGATAGGAAAGCCTGCTACTTTTCTTCCTATCCTTTCTCCTCCACTAAGGAAGATAGGACCTAATGTTCAGAGAAGAACATTTGCTACAGATTTCTTCATTTATCAAGTGAGCCTGAAATTGTGAAATGGCCTTCAGCACTCTCAGAGATTTCCGAAACCTTTTTGATGTGGGCAGAGACTGCCGTGAGAGGGGCGGAAAGTGGGGAGGCAGTGGAAAATGAGAGAGCTTTCAGGTGGACTTAACTTGATTTTGCCCTTCCAGTTTTGCAGTGATCTGCAGGAACTCCTACTGTCAGCAAGCAAAGTGATGAAGGCCAAGGCTAGATGACTCAGCAAGTATGGTCCTTGGCTTTGACCCAGTCCTCCTAGGTTCTGTTTAAGTTTGGGTCCAAGGATGTTTCCATTGGAAATATCCTTTCTTCTTCGTGCTAGATTAAAGGGGCAACTCGAATGCTTCCTGGGCTTGAAAACACATACTGTATACAAGCCCACAAACTTCTTTCAAGAAGTAACTTTCTTTTGCCAAATAAAAATAATTATATTTTGTTGTATATTTGTCATCAAGATACAAAAGCACAGTACCTATTATAATAAGGAGTGAGTGTATATTTGTGCCCATGATAAATCTAGAAAAGGAAAAGATGTGGTTTCTTCCAAGTAAAATGCTTTTATCTGAATTTATGATGTTGAAGGAAGCACAGTAAGTATTTTATCTTTTCAAGTTGAAGTAAATTTCTCTTAATGTAATGTATATTACGATAATAGTATCTAGTTAAGATTTCATTATGACATTTCAGTTCAATATAATACACAATCCCTGCCATGTTTTTGTAAAACATTACTCCGTATGAGATATTCACATTAACTACAATTGCTGAAATGACTGATGTTTAAATCTAACGACAGTTTCTATCATTATTAAACTTCATTATAAAATAAAGTACATGGGTGGAATTGTGGTTTGATGCTTTTTGTAATTTCCGTGCTACCTTTTCAATGTACTTTTCAGTTACATCAACTGAATCATTTCATCTTATAGATGCAAAGATGAAGGAAAAGAACAAAAACATAGCCATTAACTGAAGCAAGGCAAATGTGCATAGGTAATGGAAACCATTTTGACATTTTGTATTTGATTCCATGGTGTATCTACTCAAACAATTTCAATGGCATATTAGAACAAAATGCTGCATTGTGCTTTTCACTAAGAATGCAAGTAATAGACTTCAAAAATTACCTTTTCACTGCAAGTATTATCTGCTGGAAATGAAGAAATGTTTTACATTATGAGAGTCTAATGGCAGCAAGAGGGGGCGATGGGCTGGTATAACTCAGGCAGGAGGGGAACTTGACTCTTTACTCTCCAAAATGCATTCTTTCATTTTTTAAAGGACAATAACAAATTCCTGAGTTCAATAGTAATTTTTACACCTTCTGATGGTGTTGTTACTAATTCAAGTGAAGGATGATGCTTGTTAAAATGGAGTGTGGGTCTCAATTTACCACTGGGCCAAAATGTAAGCATAATGACTGCTTTCTGTAGAATATGTTAATTTTGATTCTGGAAGAGAATTTTTTATTCAGGAAGAAAGATTTCTTTTTATATATAAATTATAGAGTTAAAAAAATTTGGCTATAGAACAAAACTACTTGGTGTCCTGATTTTGTACACTAATAGGCAGCTCATTTATTGGGGAGTAGATATAGGTCCTATGAATTTTTTTACAGATGGGTTTATTAGGGGTATTTTGATGTAGGACAGAAAGGAGGGTGCCTACACATTTGAGGAAGTAGCTCCAATTGTGAGAGGTGTACAGACGTTTGATACTCTTTATTAACATACTTTCACATAGAAATACTTACTTTGATTCCCATAACAACTCTGTGAAGCAAAAATTATGTCCTTCATTTATCTCACATCAAACCTGAAGCTCATGGACAATAAGTGATTTGCATAAGTTCACACAGATAAGAGACATAACCAGGAATTGAGCTCTTGTCTTTTTTGCTTCTAATTCTGTTTGGGGTAAACGTGGAGGTGGGGAGGAAAAAAGGGGAAATAAAACAGTGACTAAGTGTGGGAAAGCTTTTAGTTAGGCTGGGGAGATTTTAACTCTATATGTTGACACTAATTCTAAGGGTGGAAGCAAGGCTAATGGAAGAGATGACGATGATAAAATCTGAAGATGCTTTCGTTTGCAGTGATCTGAATCATGTAATTTAACCAGCTAATAGGAGACATGGTATCTAATAGCAGGTTTGAACAGGAAGTAATATCAAGATCTGGTTTCTGGTCTCCCAGCACCTGCTCTGTAGCTAATCTCACTGATGTAATAACACATACTAAGCCCAGTCCTGACCTCAGTGGCTCTCTGCCTTGATGCCTTTGTAATTTGATGGAAAAGGGTCAAGCAGAATCTGGGACAGAGCTACAGGAAAACCCAAGGACCTACTTCTGTGAAAGAGAAAAGGGTGACATGCTTTGAAGAAGAGAAGGTAAAGGAGAGAGAAGGCATACTGTAACATCCTTTTCATTACCCCCTAAATATTTTTCTTACAATTCAGCTTGTGTCCTAATTTCTAGTTCTTGGTCCACTGTAAGCACCAAATGAACACCAATAGTTCAAAATATCTCATGGTTCTGTTGCTCAAGATGTGGCTTTCGATGACAATTCATCCTTGTCATTGCTTGTCTTATAGTTACAGATTCATTGGAAGCCTACAAGTTATGCAGGGGAAAAGAAGTGAGGCCTGAATACTAAAAAATCAATTTCTGTGTTATCTGAAAGAAGCAAAAATGATGAATGTCTACAAAAACCCAAGCTGCCCCAAAACATTTTTTATAGGAAAATAAAAATTGGTCAATTCACTGGTTGTACCATTCTTAAACAAAAAGCAATGAAGTATTAACCTATTTGAAATTCCAAATCTTCTTGTCCTGGCCAATTTCTAAGAGAATTGAAACATTCAAGTGTATGTGCTATATGCATGTATATGTTTTGGGAGAAAGAGATGTATAGTGTGAACCTTTTCCTTTAAAATATGTTTCTTTTTTAGCGTGGCAAACATTATTTTAGAGCAGTTAGCTGGCCATATGTTGGAGAACAGCATACAAAAAGAATTGGTTGTACTAACTAGACACTGAGTGGTATTTCTTTCTTAGTTATGCCCATTTTAGGTTAAATAAGCAAGGGGAGCAGGTGTAGCTCAGTGGTCTGAATGCCTGCTTCCCATGTATGAGGTCCTGGGCTCAATCCCTGGTGTTGCCTTAAAAAAAAACAAACAAAAAACGAATATCTTTCTCTTAGTTCGGGTGATATAGCACAGTTTTTTGGAGCTGTAATTCATCTCCGCAGAGTCTGCTTTTAAACTGGACATTCCTTCAATCCAGGAGTAAAGTTCACATCTCCAGAGAATGAAAAGCAATAGCCACAATCTCTGGTTTAGGACTTCTATCTGCCACAAGCTAAACAGTCATACTCTCTGGCATTAGCCAGTGGGTTACATGGGTTGTCACAGAAGGCCTTGTGGGGTCTGGACACTAAGCCAGGTCAGTGCAGTGGCCCTGGACAGGGAGGGCCAATAAGGCAAAGTACAAAGCTCTGGGAGAGTTGGGAACTGGTGTTCTCCATAGGTGTGTTGGGTAGAGAGGTGGCAGGTCCATGCTCACTGTCGGCCTAAGAAGCTCAGTCCCATGCAAATTAGGCAGCGGGGGAGCAGGCAGCAGCTTAAGTGTAGAATGACACCCTGAGTGAGGGTTGGAGGCAGGTGCACCTGGGATGCCCAGGGGCTTGACTCTTATTGGTTCACCATGAAGTAACTATTAAGCCTCAGCCAGCTGCGTGGGGCTTGGGCAGGGAGAGGCTGATAAGAGGCTCACGTGTCCCTGCACATCCATATTGAAGGCAGGGGATTGGTTGGATACAGTTTTGTTTTGTTTTTAACAGGAGTTTGAATTGGCTGGTGCCATTTCTGGTTTGTAGAGAGCAATGCAGGTGCTGGAACTACAAAAGGGACCTTTGGTGCCCCAAGCACAGGGAATCAGTTTTGATTATCTGGGACATCACATATTGCCTGCCTGATGGCAGTAGACAGGATGGCAGGCAGAAACAAGTGACCGATTTATGCACATGCTTCTTTGCAGAAGCAGACAAAAATTATAGCTCTTATTATCGTTAATAGTCATTCAATCAACGTATCTACATAGTTTGATTGTTCACATAAGGATCGTTGTGTATAGATCGTGTGCTATGGTGCATCTACTACTTATATGTGGACATTTACCTATTAAAGAACAAAAGTGTCACTGAAATGAGAAACTGCCCCTTTCTTGAGAAAAATATACTCTAGAAAAATCTGCCATTGCATTGCAGGTGATTTCTGTCTAAAATGGCATCATTTCCCCCAAACAGTACTTTAACATATAAACTATATTATTTAAACCAATAAGCCATGCTGTAAGTTTAGATACTTGTGTTGGCAAATAAATACCAGGAAGAAAAAACTGCAGAAAGAATGATCACCTGATGTGAGTAGTTAAGATAGACAATGGTGCCAGGTGGTGCATAATAGTGAGAAGAGTATGCAAAAAGCACAGCAATCAATACTAAAGAAAAATCAACATGTATTCAGCATCGTCCTTATAGTTTTAAGCTGATTATCCACTTCAAGTAATTGAGGCAGGAGAGATGAGATGTGTTAAGCAGCCTTTATTTTTCTCTTTTGGAATGCGGAGCTAGGTATAAAGGTTAGCTGGGATCTTACAGTGCTCATCATTCCCCACTCAGGCATAGGCAACCAAGGAGAGAAGGACATTTTACAAAGGCTAAGTAATGGCTCCATAGTTTCAATCATCTTTAAACCATGCCATCAATGGAAAAGGAGTAATTTAAGATGTTTTCAATTACACACATGTACATAAATACATTTATGGACATGTAGAAACATAAAGATACACGTACATATTTGCACAAATTATACCACTTACATCGCTTGAAGACATCACGGGCATGTGTTGTATTTGAACAAAGGAAAACTCCAAACAGACCCTTTTAAAACAGAGTCTTCTGTTTTACATCTCTGCCTCTAAAGAGGAAGCATGATCTCTATGGAGAGAAGATTTACACTAAAAAACGGGCTTGTATATCAACAGTGAGAAACTTTTCCAGGTCTCCTTGGGGATTAGAGAACATCCTGTTTCCCTAAAACCTTTGAAGACAACATGGTTGTCTTTCTTGGTGAAACATTCTGTTAATCACTCTCATGATCATTATGAAAACATGGAACCTCTAATGAATTAGCTTAGGTTCTTTTCTTCTTGGTAGAGATGGTTAGTTGTTTTTCAACATCTGAGTAAACATCCTCCATGAAGAAACAGTGGTTATAAAGTTGTTGACTCAGCCTCCTCTTCATTTCTCAAGTCCTTGGAAGACTTGTTATTCAGATTTTAATTTGCATCTTCCCTAAGCCTTCTTACCTATCTGAAAACATTTGCCTCTTTACCTGTTTACTACTAATTTTACCCCTCTTCAAGGACCATTTTATATCACACCTTCTCAGTAGTCCATTCCCCCAAGAAACACCAAATTCCTTGGAATCTTTCTTAGTAATTCTTCTTTAACACATCGGGCATAGTGCAGAGGTTAATAGTGCAGTCTCTGGAGTCAACAGACCTGGATTTGAATCCCTCTCCCTTTGGGCAAGTTATATAACATATCTCAGCATCCTTTCCCTGCTTTGTAGATCAGAGCAGTCATAACGTCTTTCACAGAGGGAAGCTGTGAGGATTAAATGATCAACTGCATTAAGCATTCAGCTCAGGGTACATATAAGTTCTCCAAAAAAAAATTAGCTGCCATTATCACCAAATACATATTGTATTTCTGTTTTGCATAGGTTTCCTTATGCATATATGTTTTATATTGTGAGTGTCTTTGGGCAGGATCCCAAATGTGCACATGTTGTGGGATCAGACATGACCAGGTTTATTTAGAGAAATGTGGGGCCAGCATCCTAAGTGTCTATTTTCATGAGGGATTTAGGAGATTCAAGGAAAGGGACATACCTGTGGGCAGTGAAAGTCAAGGAGGCAATCTTTGGTCCTCCAGCTCAGATCCCCAAGATTTTTACCTAAAGACCTAGGATAAATGGATTTCAGTGAATAGCTTATAAAAATAAAAGAGGTGCATCAAGGGAAACTCTAAAATATCCTGAAGGAAAATGTCAGCATGATTTTGTGCCTTAGGTCAGACTGTGATGCTATTGGGGTTAGGATATGTTCCCAAGGATTTTAGTCAAGTGACAATTCAAGCATGACAGCACAGAGAGAACAGAGGACACTCCATGGTATAGATTCAGCAAGAAGAAGAGGAGACGTCATGGTCATCTCTGGGACCGAGGGACCTGGATACAGGACCACGCTTTCTGTGTTGGGGCATCAGCAGATATTCGAGAATGGAATGGTACCATGTGGACCCAATTGGGCACGAGTGAGAAGAACACCACGTGGTATCCAAGAGAACTATATTTCCCAGGCAGAGGAACCCTGAAGATTTCCTTAATTAGTTAGAGAAGTTGAAGTTAGGTTAAGATTGCCCTGTTTTGCAGAAGGAAGTTCATCTGGAGAAAAACTGTTACTGTTATGCTATTGTGTGGCCTGAGTTTGTGAGGTTTGGGGCAACAGGTATTACACATTTTCCTTACAACTAGGCTGTAAATCCCTCGAAGACAGAGCCTCACCCATCTTTATTTTAAGCACAGGTTCACGATGAAGACTGAATTGGTCTAAAATAATGTAGAGCCTGGTATGTCAGAATTTCGTCGGTTCTCACCACAAAAGCCACCCCTCTTCAGCCAAACTTGAAGGAGCTTGCACAGGATGTTTAGGAAGTCCCCAGAAGATGAAATTGTCAGAAGTATTTTATTCTTTCAGTGAGCTGATTGAGAAAAGTGTTTAGACGACACAAAATTAAAGTAATACATGACTGACTACAGGAAGTATGAGGAACTGCAGTGAAAGAACTCAGAAGTATTTAGTTGGGTGTGTGGGACCTGGGGGACACACCCATGCACGGGCCTGACAACCGCGCCCCAGGAGGTCCTGGGGATTGAACCCAGGTCCCTCCATATGGGAGATGGACACCCAACCATTTGAGCCACATCTATCCCTCTGCTATGTCTTTCAAGGTTGACCAAAGATACCTAGAGTTACAGTCATTTCCCATACAAGATGGTCATATAATAAATCAGGCTTAGTTTATCGCCAGCATTTCTAAAAACCAGACCTAGGGAGAAAAACTAGGTCTGGGGACACATGCATGGTTTCTAGTATAGTGAATGTTTAG
>PVKH010050037.1:0-10059 GCA_004027955.1 Chaetophractus vellerosus | reverse complement strand
AGAACTTGCTCTGCATGGAGAAGGCAGCTCAGAGAGCTCCAGCTCCTATACAGAAAGCTGTGGGAGAGCAGGCAAGTGGCTGCCTGGGGCAAGAGACTGCTGGCTGCAGGACATACAGTGCAGTGCTTGGGACTGTGAGGAAACTTTCCTAGGTAAGAGGTGACATTCCTATCCCTGCTAAAGAGGGAATACCTAGGCCCAAAAGTGCATGTACATGCCAAAGACACAAGGGCAGAAAGGACCAGTGAGGCCCCTATGCTTTGGCCTGGAGTTATTCTCTAAACTCATCTATGGATAAGCCCTAAAAGAAGAGCACAGAGTAATCTGCAAAGAGGAGGAAAGGTGTTTTCTTTGTTTCCTTCTTCCTTTTTTTTCTCTTTTCTTCTGTTAGCTCCTAGCATTCAAGGAAAGTTCTGGATACAAGTTTAAAGAACAGAGGCCTCAGAGTCTAAATTCCAGCATTAACACATTAAAATATCAAAATTTCTACAAAAGTCCACAAAACATACAAAGAAATAGAAGTGATGGTCCAATCAAAGGAGAAGAATAAAGCATTAGAAATCATCAACAAGGAGGAAGATACTTGGGACATTCCAAAGATATTTTTAAATTTTAAATATTTTAAATATTTGGGGCCGGCTGGATAGCCCAGTGGATAGGGCGCCGGCATACCACATGGGAGGCCCCGGGTTCGGTTCCCGGGGACCTCTCCTAGCGGGCAGACCGCCTTGAGAATGGCAAGCCACCATGGGCGGGCCAGAGCCGCCGTGGGCAGGGCAAAAAGCTGCCACGGACATGGCAAAAGCTGCCACGGGCAGGGCAGGTCGCCCACGAATGGAGCGCAGCCAGCCACCCGCAAACTGAGAGCCGGCCGTGAATGGAAGCAGAAGCCGGCCACAAGCAGGGAAAGCCGTGCCTGCACAGTGACCAGTCTCGGCGCGTCGCCGCAGCAGGGGAGAGGGGAGATATGTAATAAAATAAATAAATCTTTATATATTATATAAATACAAATATATATATATATTTGTCCTAAATATTTTAAAAATCTGTCCTAAAAAACAAAACAACACGACAGATAAACACAGAGGTTATCAATAAAAAGGTAGAAATTATGAAAAGGAACAAAACAAAACTGAAGTCCACGGTAACAGAAATTAAAAATCCCCTGGAGGCATTCAACAGCAAACTAGAGCCAGCAAAAGAATCAGTGAACTTGAAGATAAAACAACTGAAATCATTCAGTCTGAGAAACAGAAAGAAAGGTGAACAGAGTCTAAGGAATCTGAACCTGTGGGACAACATCAAGCATAAGAAAATATATACTGTGTGCATCCCAGAATCAGAAGACAGAAAGGGACAGAGAGAATATTCAAAGAAATAATGGATGAAAATATCTCAAATTTAATGAAGAACATGTATATACACATCCAAGATGCAAAATGAACTCCAAATAGGATAAACCCACCTGAACCCACACTGCCCCATGTTATAATCAAACTGTCAAATGCCAAAGATGAAGAAATCTGAAAGCCACCAGAGAAGCAAACTGTCACATACAAGGGATCCTCAATAAGTGCCCATTTCTCATTGCAAACCACTGAGGCACGAAGGCAGAGAAATGACATACTTAAAGAGCTAAAAGGAAAAACTGCCAACCAAGAAATCTTTATCAAGCACAAGTGTCTTTCAAAAATGAGCGAGACGCTGCCAAATACACAAAAGCTGAGGGACTATCCCGGATCTACAAGAAATGCTCAAGGGAGTTCTGCAAGTGGAAAGGAAAAGACATCAGACAATTGACTGAAACCACATGGAGAAACAAAGATCTCCAGTGAAGAAAACAATGTGGATAAACATAAATACCAAAGCTATTGTAGTTTTGGTTTGTTAACTCCACTTTTTCCTTCCTACAGGATCTAAAAGGCAAATGCATAAAATGTAATAAGAATTCAGTGGTTTTGGACTCAAAGTCTAAACGTGTAATTTGTGACAAGAAATACATAAAGGAGAGGAAACAGAGGAGTATAGGAACTATAGGTATAGTTTGTGTATGCTACCGGAGTTACATTGGTATCAAAGCAAACAAGACTGTTACAAGATTTAGGATATTAAATATAGGCTCCTTGGTAACCAAAAAGAAAAGAGCAGAAAATATATAAACTCACAGAGGCAGAAAGTAGAGTACAGGTTACCAGGGGTGGAGGGAAGGGACAATCGGAGTTAATGCAAAATGAGTATGAGGTTTGTTGGGATGAGGGGAGAGTTCTGGTAACGGATGGTAGTGAGGATACAACAACATTGTGAAAGTGATCAATCCTACTGAATGGTATGCTTGGGAGGGGTTGGATGAGAAGATTTATGTTGCCTATGTGCTTGCACATAAACTAATGATGACAATTAAATGCAAACCATGATACTGGATGGAATCTAAGAATGGAGGAGAAAAGGCTCAAAAGGACATTATTGGGACATAAGAAAAACTGAGGGGGCCGGCTGTAGCCCAGTGGATAGGGCGCCGGTACACCACATGGGAGGCCCTGGGTTAGGTTCCCGGGGACCTCTCCAAGCGGGAAGACCGCCTTGAGGGGGCAAGCCGCCGCGGGCGGGGCAAAGCCACCGCGGGCAGGGCAAAAAAGCCGCCGCGGGCGGGGCAAAGCCACCATGGGCAGGGCAAGTCGCCCGCGAATGGAGCTGAGCCGCCCACGAAATGGAACAAAGCCGCCCCCGAGCAGGACAAGCCGCCTACGCGGTGGGCCGACTTGGCGCGTCGCTGCAACAGGGGGAGACAAAAAGCAGACATAGAAGAACACAAAAATGAACACACAGCAAGAGCAAGCAGAAAGGGGGGATATGTAACAAAAAAAATAAAATAAAGTTAGTGAAGCTTAACTTAAAAAAAAAAAAAAACTGAAACAAAGAATTTAAGCTTTTTATCAACATTAAATTCCTTGAACTTAGGGAAACCGGCTGTAGCTCAATTGGCAGGGCTCCGGTTTACCACATGGGAGGCCCCCAGTTTGGTTCCCGGGGCCTCCTCGACCGGGCAGACCGCCTCGAGAGGGCAGGCCGCCGTGGGCAAGGGCAAGCCCCTGAGGGGAAGGGCAAGTCACCACGAGCAGGCAGGCCGCCATACGGTGAGCTGACTTGGCGGGTTGCTGCAGCGGTGGGGGAGGCAAGCAGACACAGAAGAACGTAAAAATGAACACAGCAAGAACAAGCAGAAGGGGGGGGATATATAATAAATAAAAAATGAATCTAAAAATAAAAATTTCTTGTACTTGGTAACTAACACTTAAGATGCTTACATAAGTAAATACCCTTAGGCATAGCATATGCACACGGAAGTATTATGTGTTCAAGAATTATGATGTCTACAATCTGCTTTCTGATGTTCAGAAAATAGATGATAAATAAAATGATGCAGCAAAGGTAGCAGAATGTTAGAATTGGTGGATCTAGATATCTGTTGGAGTTTTCTTTGTGTGGGGTTTGTACTGTTCTCGCAACTATCCTATAGGTTTGAAAGTATTTCAAAGTGGAAAGTTAAAATAAATAAATGACCCACATGGACATGGAGTAGAGATGGGGGGATACATAAGTGAACCAGTCACACTGTTACTGAGTAGGGGATGGCCTGGGTGGTGGTGGACATGGAGAAAAGGGTCAGATGTGTGGTACCTTAAGAGAGCAGCAGGGTATGCCTTGGTAACACGTTGGGAGAAAGTTGTTTTTTTTTTTTAAAGTGCCAAAATCAAATGTTTCAGATACCCCAAAAGCACAATCCATGAAAAAAAAAAAGTGATAAGCTGAACACCATTAAAATAAAAACTTCTGTTCTGCAGAGAACACTGTTAAGAGAATGAGACAAGCCACAAGATGGGGGAAAATATTTGCAAAACATATCTGACAAAAAACATATATCCAAAATATACCAAAAACCTCTTTAAACTCAGTAAAATGCGAACAACTCAATTAAAAACGGCAGAAGAGCTGAACAGATACTTTATCAAAGAAGATTAACAAATTGCAAAGGAAGCTTCTTTGAGAAGAGCCCAACAGCAAATTAAAACGACAGCGAGACACCACTGCACGCCTCCTTAGAACGGCTAAAAGCTCGGGCACCAACACCACCAAATGCTGGTGAGGATGTGGAGCAACAGGAGCTCTTGCTCACTGGCTGGTTGGGAAAAAAAACAGTGCAGCCACTTTGGAAAAGAGTTTGGCAGTTTCTTACAAAGCTAAAACAGGCTTGCCATATGATCCAGCAGTTGCACTCTTAGGTATTTGCTCAAAGGATCTGAAAGCTTATAGCCACACAAAAACCTACACTATGTTTATAACAGCTTTACTCATAATTGCAAAAAACTGGAAGTAAGCAAGATGCCCTTCAGTAAATGAATGGATGAACAAGCGCATCCATACAATGGAATATTTTTCAGTGATAAGAAACAGAGATATCACACCACAAAAACACATGAAAAACTTTAAACGTGTATTACTAAAAGAAGCTTGTCTGAAAAGACTATATACTATATAATTCCAATGACATGACAAGACAGAAAAAGATAAACTATGGGACAGATTTTTAGAACAGTGAAACTGTTCTGATACAGTAATGATAAATATGTAACATTATGTATTCCAAACTGTATAACTCAAAGTGAAACCTGATGTAAGCTACAGGCTTCAGTTACTAATAATTTATCAATATTGGTTCATCAATTTTAACTAATGTTCCACACTAATGCAAATTGCTAATAGGTGAAAATGTACCACAGAAATGGGTTCTATGGGAACTCTGTACTTTCCATGAAACTTTTCTGTAAACCTAAAACTGCTCTAAAATAGTTATGACTTGCACAGTTAAACAGATGATGGGGCCATGACCCAGGGAAGGAACCATCCAAAGGGAACCAGGTTGATGGGGAGGGGATGCCTCTGAGAGGTGCAAGCAAGGGAACCAAGGTGGCTGTACAGAGTCAGGGTTCAGAGAGCTCAGCTGGAAGAGCCCCTCTAACAGGCATTTTCCCTGAGGAAACCCACCACTCCAGAGGATAAGGGTCAGAGCGAAGTGCCTGACTAAAACCTCAGAGTTTCACAGGAAAACCCATGCCTACTGACTAGCCAGTCCTTGCTCTAACAATAAAAGGTCAGCTGGGATTGCTATCTGACCTTCTTGTGAGTTTAGTTAATGGCTACAATGTACTGTATATTCCTCCAATTCCTCCTGTACCTGGAAGAACACCCCAAGCCCAAGGGTTGAGGAGTTAAGGGTTGAGCCAGGACTGACTTCCATGTCTGTGTCTACCTGACTCAGCCTATGAGATGCAGCTGGGCTGTGTTAGGCCCTCCTAGGGGGGTTCCACCCAGAAGGTCAAGCCTGAGGGACCCAAGATTGTCCTTCCTGCCAACCCTTACCCCATGCTCTCCTGCTTAAATGCCTAACCCAAACCCAGTGCCTGGCAAGTGTAAGTGAACTATCAATTCTACTTTCCCAAAGTGGAGAAAGCAGGTCCTAGATTTGACCTGGGGAAAAGAAACATAAGAAGATGTGGAGGAGAAGCAAGGTGAGAGCAGAGACTTACACATTTTCAGCTCAGTCTCCACTTCCTGCTGTCGCCGCTCAATCTTTTCCCGTCTCTGTTGGGAGAAAGAAGATGGAAAAGTGAATGCAGAGGGAAGTGCCATGTTAGGGACCATCAAGGAGAAAGTGGCAAAAAGGAAATAGGTGTAGGAAGTAAAAACAACATACCTTCCTCTCCATGCGTTCCTCCCGGGTTTCTGCTCGAGTTGGGGGAGGGGCATCTCGAGGGTCCTGAGAACAAGAAGAGAGGTGACAGGGTGGGAAGGACTGAGGAAAAAGGCAAGGGACATCCACCAAGGAAACGAGGATCTCAACACTCCCTACCTACAAAGCAAACATGGACAGTTCATGTGTTGCGGTGGAAGCAGGGGAGTGGCATAGATTAAAGCATAGTCTATGGACCAGTGCTGGTCGATAAATTTGCTGCCTGTGACAAAAGATGTTCAGAAATTAAAAGTATTTAGAAACTTCAAATTTGACAAGTAGAACCTAATGAGAAAAATTTGGTTTTGTATTTTGTACATGCTATGTTAAAAATGAATTAAAAAAAAAAGGCAGAAAAAATGAATTACTACACTTTCAAACATGCTTCTAAAGGATGATGCCCAGCTGCTGAGCAAGCATTTATAGGTAGAATGGGCCAAAAGCTTAGTGTATCTTAAAACATTAAAAAAAAAAAAAAAAAATCCTAGAAAAATGAAAGCAGTTCTACTGTATTTATAGAAGTATCAATCTGGGGAAGTGCATGTGGCTCAAACTGTTGAGCTCCCGCCTCCCACATGGGAGGTCCCAGGTTTGGTTCCCAGTGCCTCCTGGAAAAAACAAAAAAGAACAACAAGCAAAGCCAATGCGAAAACCAACTCAGGGAAGCTGATACGGCTCAGTGGTTGAGTGCCGGCTTCCTACATATGAGGTCTCAGGTTCAATAACCGGCCCCTGGTACCTCAAAAAAGTATCAATCTATAATAGATTGGAAAAGACAAACTTTGTCCTTCGCCGCAGTTTGTTAGTTTTGTTTTGAGGTATCGGGGCTGGGGAATGAATGCAGGGACCTCGTAAGTGGGAAGCCGGTGCTCAACCACTGAACCACATCGTCTCCCCTGAGTTGGTTTTTTCACTTGCTTGTTGTTGTTTTGTTTTTAGGAGGCACTGGGAACCAAACCTGGGGCCTCCCATGTGGGAAGTCGGTGCTCAACCGCTTGAGCTACATCCACTCCCCACCAGATAGTTGGAGAAGCACTAGCACATATGTCTTCAACATTAAGAAGAGAATATCAAAGGCCCTCACCTCTCATATTTTTGGGAACACCCTGCATCTTATAGTCCCCAAGCATCATTCTGTAGTGAGCAGAGGGCCAGAGGCTGCTCTGTGAAGTATGAGAGGACCCTTTCTTATGAGCATCAATGAAATGAGACCAGGCCTGCAGCAAAAGGAGCAGACCCTGCAGTGTTCAGAGGCAGACAAATGGATATCATCTGAGACAAGTTCATAAAGGTCTCACTAACCACTCATTAACTGGCATATAACCCATTTCATCAGCTGGTGCCACTGACTGTTATCCATTAAAGTAGTTTAATTGGCCAATAACATTTCCCAAGCACCGCTTCACTGATGGTGGCAGATCCTACTAAAGGTGCAACCTTTCTGTCATCTCTACAAACAGCTGCTCTATGACTCCCTCCACCTCCAGCTGCCCTTCCCCAAATGGATAAGAATTTCCTGCCCAACCACCCAATACTAGAACTGTCCTCTTATGACTTTAGGCTGCATGCCAGCATTTCTCTGGTATGTTTTGATGGACCTTAAAAGGTGGGTATTGTTACCCCAATTTTACAAATGAAAAAAACGTGAAGCCCAGAAGCTTCAGTCATATTCAAATTTGACCTGGAGGTGCAGAGCTGAAATTTCCAAGCCCGTGGCCATAAGCACTCCAGTACACTACACTAATCCTTAATCGATGTCATCCTAGTAATGATAAAATCAGTAAACACAATACAAATGTTGACATTACTGACCACTTGCTGTCAAGCCCTGTGACATAAATTTTGCCATTTAACTCTTCATCACTCTTATGAGAAAGATACTATTGCCTTCTTGCTTAAAAAAAAAAAAAAAAAAAAGAAACCAAGGCATTAAGAGCATAGACCTGAAGCACTGCATTTGAGGCCCCACCGCAATTGCAATGTGTAAGCTGCAGCCAGAGCACATGCTTGCGCATAATAACTGGGGCTGCCCAACCCTACGGGCAGGGCCTTTAACCAACAGGGACAAGGCGGCACGGGGATGGGGACACACCTGTCCAAGGTCATTCAGCTGACAGACGCTGTGTGCCAAAGTCTATCACTTACTGATTTTCCCTAATAGCCCTACAAGGAATATATAAGCAACCCCATTTAAGCCAGGGAAACTAAAGGAAAGAAAAGTCACCAGCTCGAAAATGGCCAGACTGGCTTCCTAAGTCTGGTCCACTGGCCCCCAGAACCCAAACCACTCCATGGTCCATGCGATGGACTCACCTCAAACTCTCGGATATAGGGTGCAATGCCACAGTACGGTTGATTGTGGTGTTTTTCATGTGGCAATTTCTCCAGGGGTGGCAGGTACGGGATTGGGTCACGGGGAGCAAAGAGAGCCAGAAGGTTGGGTGGCAAGAACTGGGTCATCTTGCCAAGTCTGCGGGTAGAAGCAAGAGAGCCCTAGGTTAGGATGGGTCAGGAGAGATGTAGCTCCTACAAGCCCTTGACTCTCAAGAAAAAGAAAAAAAGAGGAAAGAGATCTCTATGTTAAAACACTAAGATTGCTCATATGTTACAGGGAAAAGGAATAAATCCAGATAAGAAGGTAAACTCTTGAGAAAAGGGGCACTGGGAACGGGGCGGGGGTGGTGGTGAGGCCTGTAAGGGAAACAAAGACTAGAAAAGGGTTTCTGAACAGAGAAGTCTCCTGAGCAAGGTGCTGAGAGGATCCCTGGGGGCTTGTGGGGGAAGCAAGGACCCTGACGAAGGAGGCCCGGAGCAGTGGCGACTGGCGGTCCTGTACCTTGGGCAACAGATAAACAGAGCAAGAGTCCCACGGGGTTGGGAGTAAGAAGTCTCGGATCAAGGGGAGGGGGTCGTAAATAGCAAATCTCTCAAGGTAGGGGCTTGTGGATAACAAGGCTGAAGCCCCAAAGGCGAAAGGAATTATGGGTAAGGGTCCAGGTCGCCGCGAAGAGGCCGGAAAAGAAAGGAGGCAATATACCGCAAAGGCCTGTGGGTAAGGGGCCGCAGGGGGCTGTGGGAAGAGAGCCCGAATGCCCAGAGGGCTCTGGCTAAGAGGCGCCGCAAAGTGCGGAGCGGAGGGCGCGGGAAGGGGGCCCAGCTGCGGGGAAAGGGGCTGGGGCCCACCGCATAGCCTTGTGGGTAGCGGCCCGCTCCCGATAAAGACCAGTCAGCCACTCACCCGCCGCGCGGCGCCCTCCTCGGCCTGGCGTCGGTCCGAGGCCTCGCGGCGGCCCCTCAGTGGCTGGGACTCCTACTTTGGATTCGACTCCTGCGGTGGCCCCGTCTGTCTGCGTCTGCCTACCTCGGTCACCAGCCGAGCACGAGCACCAGGCTGCTGCTCACGAACCCGCGCGGTCTCGGCTCCCGACGGGGGCAAGACGTGGGATCCCGCCTCAGATCCCTCCGCCGACCGCACTGCGCACGCTCCGCACGAGTCGCGAGCAATCCGCGCACTGGGACCGGGCGCCGTCGCGTACACAGCGCACGCGCGCGGTTACTGCCCCACCTTCCGACCCTTGAACGGCTCTGCCGCGGCCGGCTGGCGTCCGCACGGCGCACGCGCACTCCGCTCCAGTCACTCTTACCACCTCGCGCTCTGAGCTCCAACTGCTTCGGTCGCGAGATTCTTCCCCAGCTACTCCGCCCCTTAACACACTTCCCGGATCCTTAGGCGCATGCGTATTATAAGTTTTACTACATGTACCCTTCCGCCAACGAGCAAAGAGTTCCTATGTGAAAAGTGAGCCCCTTGGTGTTTAATTTATTCAATTGGTAACTTTATCCAGCACCTGATCTATGCTAGGCGCTGTTTGGGACGCTGGTGGAGATAAAGCATGTAACTAAAACGATATCTTTTATCTCATGGAACTTCTGTTCTTCTGGGGGGAGACAATAAAGACATTTAAATGAATAAAGAAGTTGCAGATCGTAGCCAGCACAATGAAGAAAGAGCAGGATGAGAGGATGCGAAGCCAAGGCGGGGCTATTTAAGAGATGCATGTGTTCTGAGACGATGACACTTGAATAAAGGCCCAAGTCAAGGGAAACCTGGGCGGGGATTAACAGAACATGCAAAGGTCCGAGGTTGGGACAGAATGGCCAGAGCCCCAGGTTTTGAGCTGAGGTCAGGAAGCCGGCGGCCATGTTTTTGTTTTGTTTTGTTTTTAAAACAATTTCTTGAATTATTCATACATGAATATACATAAACTGTA
>PVKH010050036.1:0-10037 GCA_004027955.1 Chaetophractus vellerosus | reverse complement strand
CTCCTTTAGATTATACAACTCCTGGAAGCCTTGGTCCAACATGGATTCTGGAGGAGGATGTGGGTATGCAGTGGCTTGATACTGGGCCACATGAGATAGGGAGAAGGTGGTGTTAGCATGTGGGACCTGCTGCTAGCCCAGGCATTGTTCCAGGTACTTGGATATGCAAAGAAGGAAGCAAAAATCACTGCCTTCAAAGAGCTTCCATTCTGGTGGAGGTGTACATAAACTGAAAGATTATCTTTACATAAAAAAGGTTATGTGTTTTAAGCATAGCTAAGGGAGTAGGTAATGACAGCAGTCAGAGGGGTAGAAGCTGTCTTTGAAACATGCTGTTTGAGTCTGGTTTTGTCAGTAAGATGTACTGCTCTTGGGTGTGTCCCTCCTCTGGAGAAAGGGGACCTTGATGGTACTTTGGTTTGCCGCCTCACAGTAGCAGTGGTTGGAAGAGACAGAGCAAGGTTTGCATTTCTGGACAAGATGGGCTATAGTTGTAGGAATATGGTAGGAAACTTGTCATCAGATTAGTAGCTCCTGCCTGCATTTCTCTCCCTGCCACAGATGGCTCCCTCCTGTCTGCTCATTGTGTCTATTCGTTGGCTGCTTGTCTTCTTTCCTTAGGAGGCACCGGGAACCGAACCCAGGGCCTCCCATGTGGGAGGCAGGTGCCTAACTGCTTGAGCCACATCCGCTCCCTGCGTTTCTTTTTTTATTTTTATTTTTATTTTTATTTTTATTTATCCCCCCCGCACGCACACACAGTTTTGTGCTCGCTGTCTACTCTCTGTGTGTTCTGTGTCTGCTTGTCTTCTCTTTAGGTGGCACTGGGAACCGATCCTGGGACCTTCTGGAGTGGGGGAGAGGTGCTCAATCTCTTGTGCCACCTCAGCTCCCTGGTCTGCTGCATCTCTTATTGTCTTTCTGTGTCTCTTTTTGTTGTGTCGTCTTGCTGTGCCAGCATTCCACTCAGGCCAGCTCACCACACGAGCCAGCTTGCCTTTCACCAGGAGGCCCCGGGAAGCGAACCCTGGACCTCCTATATGGTAGACGAGAGTCCAATCGCTTGAGCCACATCCGTTTCCCTGCATTTCTTTTCATTGTGGTTGCTGGACATGACCTTGATTCACTGAAATGGTCATCCTGTCTATATGGCATCTCCTAGAAACCTGTTAGAATTCTTGAAGGAGCTGTAACCAGACTTTTGTATTCTGTACTTCCCAGAGGGTTTTCAGCGAAATGGACACTAAGAGATCTGCTAGCAGGGATTTATTTCACACTAATCCAAGTGGGTGTGGGGAGGTTAGAGATACAGTGAGCCTAGCCACAAGTTGATGTTGGAGCTGGATCATGGGCACATAGGGTTCATTATTATACTCTTCACTTTTGTAGATGTTTGGAATTGTTCATAATTAAAACATGTATCTCGTGGTCAATAAATGATTTTTATGTTTTTATTTTATTTTGCATAAATATCCTTTTATTTATTGGGAGTCTTGGGTTTTTTGGGATTGATTTTAATGCTTAGAGATGATAGTAGTTGGGACTAAGTTTAGGTTAGACTATTGAAAAAAATTCACATTTGCGTTTATTGATGAGAAATAAAAGCACAAATAATATGTTGGTGCCTCAATTACAAGTCAACCCTCCTTCCAAGGACCTGTAAAGAGAGAGTGAAAGGGGGCAGAGCACTGACCTTTTAGAGGCTATGAGTATGTGGGTGTGAAATATGAGAGAAGTGAAGTCCCACCTCTTAAATTCGATTTTAGGGGTGAGCCTTGCCCTAGGTCATAGGCCCCCTGCAACTCCACCACCATCAATGCTGATTTTGTCCCACTGTAGGCAGGTGTTTACTTATTCCTTTTCATCTGTGCCTTGTTTCTTCCTTTTACCCTTTGGTGCTTTTTTACACCCCCTGCTCCCACAGACCTGAATCCATCCATCTTGATCTCTTCAGGCTGGTTTTCCTATACCTTGTCCCTGTCATTCCAAGACCCAGAAACTGGCTCACAGTTCACTTCCTTCCTTCATCTCTGCTTTTTTTTGTGAGTGATCACTAGTATTAACAAGTGTGATTGGACCACCAAGTGGCTTAACACAAGCTGAGGCATGGAGACCCTTTCATGTAGTCTTAAAAGATTTCAGGCAGTTGGCAAGTAAGAATTCTAAATAAAAATTGAAACTACCACCTGTATTTTTTCAGGCCGTTGATGCTCACTGCCATCAGCTGCATCCTCCCTATGGCACTGGTAAGTGTGGGGAAGGGCTGGTGACAGTTTTGGTGGGCTGCTGGATTTTTTTTTCCTGGGGGAAAAATTTGTTTGCAAGCTGTGTTGTTAACTTGTCCCTGAGGGCTAGACAGCTTGAACCAGCTATAGTAGGCCAGAAAGAGAATAAGCAACAGCTGCCCATGCTCATGGGGCTTCCTTAGAGGAACCGTTGTCAGGAGTAGAGGCTATTCAGTATGTGCCTTAATTCTTAAATAAATTTGCACGTTCTATTTGAGTAATAAACATCAATATCCAACTGCTCTGGTATGTCAGGTCATAACTGTTAAATTTCCTGAAAGTCTTAAAACATTTTATCAGAGGATCGATACTGCCTGTGTTCGAAAGGGCCCTGAATGTTGTATGTGCTTATTGTTTCCTTACATAGCAGAGTTTATCTCCTTCTGGTATTGTAAGTTCTCTGTAGGCAGGGCACTCAAGAAAGGTTTGCTCCAATAACTAAAATTCTAATAGGAACTTACTTGAATTTTTTTATTTTTTTGGTTTTTGGTGGAAACCAGAAAAGAAATCTGTGGCTCTAATTTACTAATAAACTTCAGATGGACTTGGGGACTTGTGATTTGAAAAATGACTTCATGACAGTCTGGCTTTCTGCTTAGGTCCTAATGGAGAACATGCACACTGAATAAGGTTGAAACATAGAGTAGGGCAGCAAATCAAAGAATTGCTAAAATATAGGCCCACAACCAAATTGCTGCTGGAGTTGCTTTATTTAAGTTCTTGCAACTCTGGCAGGTGCTTTCTCCTTATAGTGCATGAGATAGAGGCCACACAGATTCAGAAGTTTTGTCTTACCAAGATAGTCTCCATTCCAGGTCAGCAGATTGTTATTTATACTATTTCAGTTCTGTAGTCTCTGAAGCCCTTAGATCATTGAAGAAAGTGTCTCTGGAATATCTTATGAAATGCTGAGGTTGTGGCTTAGTGTGCTGTTAACTATGCCAGCAGCTGGACTAAAGCTTGCCTATGCACTTGACCTTTATTCCATTGCTGTGAGAAAATCTTAGCATCTTTGCCCTGCTTATTGGACTTGCCCTTGGTCTCCACCCCCCAGACCTGCTTGTGAAGCAGAGATAGATAGAATTTTGTGACACGTTTACCTTGTTCTTTATAAAAAACAGAAAGGAGAACTTCATTCCTTGCTAGCGGTGTACTCCTTGAGGTATCTAGGTACAGTATAACCAATTGGCAACTGCTGCACATATTTTGAAGGCCTGTGTGAGGGAGATAATTTTAAGTTTCTGTTGCAAAGACTATAGAGCAAGGCAGATGTTTGCCAAGATCTTAGGGAGTTAGTGGTACCCAGCAGCAAAGTTCTATTTGACGTGCATGTAGCTAAGTGCTTCCTGAAATAAAGATCTGGAAACAGAGTGTTGGGATTATAAATGCAATGGCAAAACTAAGCCAGATTTGATTGAGGCCTGTGGTCATGTGGTACTGTGTCCAGAGTAAATGACAACAGAGGTGACCCGCATTCCTTTCCAGCTGGAGGGAGAGCTGCCTAGCAGTTTCTGACCGATTGTGATACAGAGCTTGGAGGGCACAGGGAAAGGAAGGAAAGGCAGGGACCTGTCTTTAATTCTCTGGACCACCCAGAGACTTAAGGGCACTCTCCAATCTTTGATGAACTTGATACCACTATTTGCCCTCCTTTCCCCCTTCACTTAGGCATACTCATTTCCCTCACCTCCCCCCTTGTCCTTGGGGCTTATTTTCACACTAATAGAGGCCTGAATGTGATTGCTCAGAGACCGGCCTGGAAGGTGAGAAGAAGGCAGTCCTGAAAGCTGTGCCTGGTGGAACAGGAGCACTTGAGGAACTGGTGGGCTGGGAGCAGAGTTTCCAATACACTGAGAAGTTCTGGCCAGGGAAGGCAGGAGAGAGCCAGTGGGAGTGTTGTGAAATTATCACTGTTAGATGCCATGGAGACTCAGGTGGAAATGATATGACTATTAAAATCATTGTATAATCAGTTAACCTTTTGTCTGTGTTAAAGCTCTGAAGGGGAATATTTCATTTGAGGATTGTAATTAAAAGGTCAAAGTGAATGAACTATTTCATGTAGTAGTCATCAAATATACATCACCCTTTTATATATTATGACATGTGTTTATGCAAGAGATGGCCATTGAGTTAAATTTGGCAAACTTTTATCCTCCTTTTATTAACAAAAAATTAAAAGATACAAAGAATTTTAAGGATTTGTACAGTAGGCAGCCATTTATCTACATTTGTCTACATTTGCTTCATATTTCCATCCATCAATTCATTTTATTTTTTAACAGCCTTAAGTATTATTTATATACTGTTAAAGTCATCCATTTAAAAAATCACCAATAGATGAGTTTTAGTAAATTTGTACAGTTGTGCAGCTATCACCACAGTCCCAGTTTTAGAATGTTTCTGTCACCAAAAAAAGTTCCCTTGTGCCTATTTGTGGTCAGTTACCATTCCCAGCCCTCAGATCTTTCTGTTTATGTAGTTTTGGTTTTTCTAGAAATTTCATGTAAATGGAATCTTGCAATATGTAATCTTTTGTGCCTGGATTCTTTGATTTAGCATAATGTTTTTGAGTTTCATTCATGCATCAGTAGTTACTTTTATTGCTGAATAATATTCCATTTGTACAGATACACATTTTTTACATAAACATTTTGTTTATCCATTCATCAATTGATAGACATCTGGGTTGTTTCCATTTTTTGGCTGTAATGAATAATGCTGTTACGATCATTCATATCCAGGTCTTTATGTGGACATATGTTTTCATGTCTTTTGGATAGATACTGAAGAATGGAATTGCTGGGTTGTATTGTAAGTGTATGTTTAATATTTCAGGAAACTGCTAAACTTTTTCCAAAGTGACTCTCCTATTTTACATGCCCATCAGGATTAGATAAGGGTTTTAGTTTCTCCAAGGATATTGTCTTTTGGATTAAAACCATTTTAGTGAGTATGAAGTGGTATCTCATGGTTTTAATTTACATTTCTCTAATGACTAAATGATGTTAAGGATCTTTTCTTGTGCTTATTTTCCATTATATATATATATATATATATATATATATATATTTTGGTGAAGTGTCCAAATCTTTTGCTCATTTTTGAAAATTGGTTTGTGTTATTATTGAGTTGTAAAACATTTTCTATATATTCTGAATTAAGTCCTTTATCACATATATGATTTGCAAATATTTTTTCAAGTCTGTGAATTCTCTTAATTTTCTTAATGATGTCTTTTGAAGAGCAAAAGTTTTAATTTTTTTTTTGTAGGAGGTACCAGGGATTGAACCCAGGACCTTGTCCATGGAAAGCAGGCACTCAACTGCTAAGCTATATCTACTCCCCAATGAGAGTTGGGTTTTTCGTTGGTTTGTTTTTAGGAGGTACTTAGAATCGAACCCAGGACCTTGTACATAGGAAGCAGGCACTCAACCACTTGAGCTACATCCGCTCCCCATGTTTAATTTTGATGAAGTCCAATTCATCAATTTTTTTTCTTTTAAGGATTGTGCTTTGATGTCATATCTAAGAAATCTTTTCCTAAACCAAGGTCGCAAAGATTTTTTTCTATGTTTTCTTCTTAGGTGTTTTATAGTTTTAGATTTTACTTTCAGATTGTGAACAACTTTGAGTTAATTTTTGTGTGGTATGAGGTAAGGTTCTGAGTTTGATTTTTTTTTTTTTTTTTTTTGGTATAATGATGTTAAGTTATTCCAGAACCATTTGTTGAAAAGGCTATCATTTCATTTCCTTCATTGAATTACCTTGGCACCTTTGTTGAAAATTTTCCATAAATGTATATGTTTACTTTAGAACTGTGCCATTGGTCTATATGTCTCGATTACTGTAGCTTTATATTAAGTCTTCAAGTTAAATTGTATAAATCCAATTTTGCTCTTCTTTTTCAAAATTGCTTTGGATTTTCTGCATCTTTTACATTTCCATAGGTTTTAGGATTGTCTTAATTTCTACAAAAAAAAAAGTCTGCTGGGATTTTTTTTTCTTTTTTCTTTTTTTTTTTTTTTTTTTTTTTTTTTTTTTTTTGTTATTCTGCTGGGATTTTGATTGGGATTGTGTTCAATCCATAGCTGTTCTTTCCAGTAGCACATGACCACACATGGCCATTGAGCACTTGAAATGAAATGTGACCAGTCTGAATTGGGATGGCTACAAGTATAAAATACACACTGGATTTTGAAGACTTTGTATGAAAAAAAAGGATGTAAAATAACTCAATTTTTAATGGATTACATGTAAAAATGTTAATATCTTGGATATATTGGGTCAAATAAAAGATATTAAAATTAATTTCATCTGTTTAAAAAGGGCTTTTTTTTTTTTTTTGGTTACATATCCCCCCCTTTCTGCCTGCTCCCACTGTGTTCATTTCTCTGCGTTCTTCTGCTCTGTCTCCCCCCGCTGCGGCGACGCGCCCAGCCAGGTCGCTGCGCAGGCGGCTCTGCCACGCTTGTGGGCGGGTCTGCTTCCATTGCCCGGTGGCCTTTTTTGCTCCGTTCACGGGCGGCTTTGCTCCGTTCACAGGCAGCTCGCCCTGCCTGTGGCAGCTTTGCACTGCCCATGGCGGCTCTGCCCCGCCTATGGCGGTTTTGCCTTCTCAGGCAGTCTGCCCGCTTGGAGAGGTCCCTAGGAACCGAACCCGGGGCCTCCCATGTGGTGTACCGGCGCCCTATCCACTGGGCTATACAGCCGGCCCCTTTTTTAAGCAATTTTATTGAGTTATATTCACAAACCATACAGTCTATCTAAAGTGTACATTAATGGCTTTTGGTATAATCAGAGTTTTGCATTCATCACTGCCATCAATATTATAGCATTTTCTCTGCTCCAAAAAGAAAAACCCCCTACCCCTTTGTAGGCATCTCTCTACCTTTATCCCTCCCATGCTACACATATCTGCCAATCCTATTTTATCTCAACAAATCTATCCATATTTACAGTTTATACAAATGTAGTCAAACACTATGCAGTACCTCGTGTCTCATTTCTGCCACTTAGAATAATTCTTTTTAAAATAATTGATGAAAAATTATATATTACTGTTCACTACAGTCCATTTATAATTGTTTGCTGCTATATAGAAAGACATTTGATTTTTGTATATTGACCTTGTATTTTGTGACCTCATTAAATTTACTTATTCTGATAGTTTGTAGATTCCTTTAGGATTTTCTGCTTAAGCAGACATTTCATCTGCTTTCTCTTTATTTCTTTTCCTTGCCTTATTGTGGATTTTCCAAATGTTAAATCAGCCTTGCATTCCTGGGATAAACCTCACTTGGTTATTATATATTATCCTTTTTCTGTGTTGCTGGATTTGATTTCCTAAAATTTTTGGATTAAGGATTTTTTTGTCAATGTTCATAAGGGGATTTTGGTCTCTAATTTTTGTTTGTTTTGTTTTGCTGTTAGGTTTTTCTCTCAGAGTTATGTTGGGCTCATAAAATGAGTTAGAAGAAATATTCCTTTCTCCTCTAGTTTTAGAAAATGTTTGTGTGAGGTTAGTGTTGATAGAATTCACCGGTGAAAACTTGTATGCCTGAAATTTGTGGAAAGGGTTTTGATCATGAATTCCATCTCTTCAATAGATATATTTAGTTTTTATATTTCATTTTGAGTCCATTTGGGTAAACTATAGTTCAAGACCCATTTCATCTAAGATGTCAAATTTAGTAGAATTTGATTGTTGATAATATTTTCTTAGTTTTCTTTTAATGTCTGCAACATCTGTAGGGATAGCTCCTTTTTCACTCCTGAAATTGATAATTCTTAGTGTCTCTCTTTTCTTCTTAATTGTTCTACTTAAGAGTATATCAGTTTTTGTTGATCTTTTTAAAGAATCAACTTTTGGACTTTAATTTTCCCTTTTATTTGCTTTTTATTTCATTCATTTCTATTTTTATCTTTATTATTGTCTTTCCACTTAATTTGAATTTAGTCTTTAAAAATTTTTTCTTTTTTTTTCGTGGTCTTGTGAATATCTCAAATGTCTTGTCAGAGACACATTCTACCAGCTTAGGGAGTCCCAGGCATGCTAGAAATAGTCACCCGTTCTTGTTGAAAAGGGGCCCCTCTTTGGCCCTGAGATGGAGAGAATGGTGAACTTTGATTCTAGTGATTCTTTCTTCTTTCTGTGAGTAATTACCTGGAGCTTCCTAGTCTTTTCCTCATTTAGTGTTTTTTAGAAATAGAAAAAGGACTCATAAATAAATAGGACTTTTAATCTTCCTATTACATGTTGATATAATAGAACCAAAGGTTGTCCTGAACCCGATATAGTCATGTGTGTTCCTTCCTAACTCATTAGTCTTTTTGACTTTTACTGGATGATTACCCCCTGAACCCATTTTCTTTGGTTTGACCTTTTCTTTATAGGTTGTCCTGACAATACTTAATCCTAATTACCAACAGGTTATTAGCCCCTTGATCCAAAAGGTTTGGCAAGAGTTCTTTTTTTTTTTTTTTTTTATAAAATTTTTTGAAGATATCATTCATACATGAACTTTCATAAACAGTAAGTGTATAGTAATATTTGTGAGTTTACAAAACAAACATGCATATCATGGTGAAAGGCTCCCATACATCTCCCTACCACCAATAGCTTGTATTGTTGTGAAACATTTGTTACAAACTATAAGAGAGCCACAGACTACCCGTGTGGCAGGAGTTTCTCTTGATGCTGCTGAAAGGTTTTCTTTCCACAACTGAACAAGGGGGGCCGGCTGGATAGCCCAGTGGATAGGGTGCCGGCATACCACATGGGAGGCCCCGGGTTCAGTTTCTGGAGACCTCTCCTGGCGGGCAGACCGCCTTGAGAGTGGCAAGCCACCATGGGTGGGCCAGAGCCGCCGTGGGCAGGGCAAAAAGCTGCCACGGACAGGGCAAAGCCGCCACGGGCAGGGCAGGTCGCCCGCGAATGGAGCACAGCCAGCCACCCGCGAACTGAAAGCCGGCCGTGAATGGAAGCAGAAGCCGCCCACAAGTGGGGAAAGCCACGCCTGCGCAGTGACCAGTCTCGGAGCGTCGCCACAGCAGGGGGGAGGGGAGATATGTAATGAAATAAATAAATCTTTAAAAAAAAAAAAACCACAAGTGGAACATTCCCCCATTTATAGAAATGTTGGTTTTTTTAGATTCAGAGTGGATTGCTGAGCTCTTTGAATATTAAGGTGTGAATATACTCATGTAGTTCTTTCCTGAGAGAACTCAGCTGCACTCTGAGAGAGGCTGATTTTTATCTTTAATGTGGCTTTATATAATATAATTCAAAGGCTTATCCTGGCCCTTCTGCTGAAGGTGGCTCAAATTTTGGGTCCCCACCCCCAAGCCACCCTAAGGTTGCATCCCCTGGGAGCCTTCCCTTGTGACCCAAATCAGGAAGAAGGTGGCCTCTCTGCCAGAGACAAGCTTTTAGTATAAGTTCTTCTAAGTACTCTCCTTCACTCTTGTGCTCCTTTTCCTTAGAGGTTCCACTGGAACCGGGCATTCCTATAAGTCCTCCTTGGTGGCCATTACTGGGCAGGGTGCAGTCACACTGCATTTTGTTTAAGTGGTCTCAGAAATCCATCAGGTTTATAGTGGATTATTGAGGGAAGGAGTCCCTGATCTCCTGATAATGTACTGTGGACATGATATGGGTAATTCTCACACCCCCATTTGACATGGGAATCAGAGTAATGCCTCTTGCAGAGGGCTGGCAGGAGGTGTATGCAGCTGACACTTGTGTGGCTA
>PVKH010050035.1:0-10037 GCA_004027955.1 Chaetophractus vellerosus | reverse complement strand
CTTAAAAAAAAAAAATGTACGTGGTGCTGTGGCATGTGCAAGTTACGGATTTGACTCAGTTCAGGATGTGAGGAAAGCCTGACTAAGCTGAGGAAGGGCAGCCTGAGTGGGCATCTTCCTGCGTGAAGGCTCTGGCTGCGCTGGGGAGAGCCTGACCTGTGCCCCAAGAGCAGCGGGAAGCAACTGCTCTGGTTGCACCAAGTGTGAGGACTGGGTGGGGAAGTCTGGCACGTGGTCCAGCTGAGAGGTGACAGGGACTCGATCTGGTGTGGACCTGGCAGGTGTGGATCCAGGGGTCAGGCCTGTAAGCCTTGGTGATAGGCTGGGGGTGGGCAGCCGTGGGGAGCAGAAGGTGTCCTGGGTGACTCCCGGGTGTCTGGATGTGCCTGAGTGGGGCCACCCCTCACCCTTTTCTCTAGGGCACGGGCTTGCCTTGGGGAGTGTTGGCTGAATTTTTACACCACTTTGCCTCCCCCAGTCCCTCTGGCAGGGAAAGGACTGCACAGTCACTCAAATGTCATTGGTGGCCCAGGCCAGGCACCAAGACTCAGGCTCACCAGCTTCTTTCTTTCCTCCTCTCTGAACCTGATGAGGCATTTTTTCTTCTTTTTTTTTTTTCTTTTTCCCTTCTATTTCTGGTTGTTAGAAAGTGAATATATAAAAGCAAGTGGGAAGGATGTACTTGAGAGGGGAACAGTAAGACTCTCTGGGAGAGCAAAGGGTCACTGATGGAGTAGGACTCCTGAGAGGGAAAGAGAGCTGGGGTCCAAGGGTGAGGGGCTGGGCCTCAGCAAGGAAGAGCAGAGATGCTCTGTGGTCACAGGAAGGCAGAGGTGGGTGGAGGCAGAGGCAAGGGAGCCTGTGAGCTGGATGGTAGGCATCCCACGTGGAGCTAGCCGCAGGCTTCTACTTTCCCAGAAAAGTAGAAAGTCAGGTTGCTTATTTATGCCTTGCCCCTCCAACGAGAATGTTAGTTCACTGAGGGCAAAGAAGTATGCGTGTATAAACTCGCTTTTCTTTCTCTACCAGGGTTCGATCGATAGTTACTTAGCTGTTGGGTTTCAGTGAGAAATTGGACTAATTGAAAAGTTAGACTATTTATTACTTGGGGTTCAATGTGCAATTGCATCTAAAAGATCAGTCAGTATTTTACCAAGTTTGCGAAAATATTAAATGCTATAACGAGGTACCATATTCATTCATTCCTAACTACTGCCTGAATGTTGCCATCTTAAGATTAGAAGGGTCTCCATAAATAGAGCCTTCATAGAGTGCAAATGACAGAATTCATGCCAACAGCACACAGCGTGGACAGCAGAGGGAAATGCACAATATCTGCTCTTTGAGATTTAGACAGAAAGGAAAAGATAATGGTGACGGGTGTAGAAGCAAGAACAGAGGAGGAGACTGGTACATGGAATTATGGTTCTCAACTTCAGCCCCTAGGCGTTGATCAGAATTTCATACTAAAATGCCTCGCATTTGTACCGTGTTTTGTTGCTTACCAGGCACTCTTAACACACGTCGACACCATAATCCAGGAGAGGTGGCATTTTTCAGAAGAAGACATTTAGATTTACTCAGGGCCATGCACATTGTCGATGAATGAGGCAGACTTGATTGCGGCTCTTGTAATTTCAAAACAGAATCAAGCGCCCTCTCACCTGGGGAATCCCAAGAGGGTAAATTATTATTATTATTTTTTTAGTGGACCCTTAGCTCTGCAGTTCCAAATAGGAGAGAGTATCCAGCCCAAACACACAGACCTTCTTACGCCATGGTGATATTGTTCATTTGATCTGCTTGCTGTTAGTGTTGTAGCAAGTTTTCTGTATTTTCTTTTCTAATTATGCCTTTACACAAATGTTTAACATAGCCAAAGTTTGAATTTGGAATAGGTAGCTGAGCCATTATGAATTGCATACATGGTAACATTCAGGAATTAGGAATAATTTAGTATGGCACTTTTTAAAGTATGGCACATTTTTATAGTATTTAATATATATTTTTTACAAACTTGGTAAAATAGTGGCTTTTATAATACCAGGGAATATTTTGATGCTTGGCTAGGATTTTGCATATAGTAAAATAAAATAATATACCAGCATGCTAACACATTGTCTTGAGAGTTTAAATGACGTGTAAAAGAGGTGATACTAGACCACACGTTCTTTAATTGCATGTCACGGAGCTTCCTGTTACTAGTGTGTCTTGCTCTAATTGTCAAAGTCATAATAAAAAATAAGAATTAGTGTTGCAGCATATAAAAAGATGAAGTAGAGAATAACACATTTTTCTAGAGAATAACACATTTATCTTCAAAATATAAGGACAAATCTATAGTCAGTCACTTGGTGATTTAAGAAGCTTTAAACCTATCAGTGAAAAGATTTCACCAGTTTAAAAAGTCAACATGCTGAAAGTTAGTTTTCATTCATGAAAAGGGAGGTTCTTTTAACACTGTTTACTAAAGTTCCTTTAAGAAATATATTAATATTAGGCTTCTGCTCCAAATCTGTGATGTAAAATTTGATGAAATGATGATGAGAAACAACTCTTGATGCTGTCTAGCAGTTCCTGCTTATTTTAATATTGCACCCAAAGAAACTGAAATAAGCAAATACTGACAAAACTAGGTTTATTGATAGTGATTTCAATTAAAATATTGTGGGCCTGGATGTCCAGCAGTCTTCCTTGATTGGCAGCTCTTTCTGTGATGAGGAATTTGACTGCTTGCCCCCGAGTGACTCCTCTAGTCCTGCCAGGTTGAAGAATGTGATTTACCTCCTTATGCTTGTGCCATGCACTTGTTCTCCACGAAATGGTGTAACTATTGATACATCCCTTCATGTAACCCATGTCTCATTTACTGGGCAATGAAAAAAGTTTACAAGTCACTCCTCTTATAAAAATCCACTTTGAGGGATCTCACCCGTAATGTTGAAGGATTGATCACCAGAGTCAGGTAGCTCTTAAGCCAGAACTCACCAAGCACTGTTGACAGGCTGCTACAGCAAGGCTCCACGCTAGGTACTTGCCAACTGCAATCAAACACCAAGTGTATGGTCCATCAGAGCGTTAAGACCTTAAACATTTATAATACATGGCCAGTGTACGTGCTGGGGGACGGTTCTTGGAGCACTTAGCTTTTGTGCAGGATTTAAAGCACGGATGATAATCGACAATCATGTTAGTGGGACATGGGAGGAGGAACGTGTGAGGAGAGCAACAAAGTTTTGTATTTAAGAAACAGAAGCATTCATTCTGGATGGAAGAGAGAAGTGAAGGTCAGCTCAAGGAGGGCTTTTTGTATGGGCTTGGGTTTCTTTAGTGCCGGGAGTTCCTCGGAGGTTCCACACTAGTTGGGGCAAGGTCCGAGCTGTGCTGTGAGTTTTAGGGGCTCTAAATCACATCCAGCGTTTCCCCCAGACTCTCCTAATACAGTCCTCCTGGCCATCCAGGAATACAATCTCCACTTCATCTTTGACTTCATCCTCCGTGTCCAGAAAGTTGTCCAGTTGTGTAGGCTCTCTCTCCCTGGCATGGCATGGCTCACGTTCTGCCCATGTTTTAGCATCTACTGGCCCTTGTGGCTGGGCTTGGTAAAGACGTCTCACATCGATTCTCTGCCTCTCCCTGTCCCAGATGGCTTCTTTTTTTTTTCTTTAACAAATACAGATTTTTTTTTTTAGGAGGTACCAGAGGTAGAAGCTGGGACCTTGTACGTGGGAATCAGGCACTCAACCACTCGATGGCTTTTGAACACCCATGCATCATCCTTTACCCTCCTGCACAGCTGCCTTGGTATTCTCCTCTTGAAGATCAGATAGACTGCCTCCCCCTGGCATTGTCAGTGCCCACCTAACTTTCTAACCACCACATCGCCTCTTCTTTGAATACATCCACCGTCAGGCTTAACTGGATTATTCATGGTCCCTAGACCATGTAGTTTCCTTCTTCCAGTGCCTCTGCCCTTGCTTCACCTTATTTCCAATGCCCTTTTTGTCCTCTTGCACCCATCTCTGCCTGTCAAAATCCTACTTCTCTTCAAATTCTTTTTCGCATTCTACGATTCTGCAAATCCACTTCTGATTCCTTTCAGATGGATGCAATTTCTTTCCCTTGGATCATCTTCTCTTTCTAGTTATTTGAGCACACTTCCCCTTGCTAGATTGGGCTGCCAGTAAACGTGTGTGTGCAGGGCCTCACTGCAGTAAGCTTGGAGGTGCCGGGGTGAAGGAGGCCAAAGTTTTGGCCTCATGTTGCTCAGGTGTCCTCGCTGGCCCTTCCTTTTCTGGGGGGACTTCATCCTAGCTGCTCCATCTCTACCTTCTACACATTTCTTTTGCAGATTTTATAAGGGGGTAGTGCACTTAATAATTTACACTCCTGTTTTCTTCTATTATGTTATGAGCCCTTTGAAGGCAGTCTGGGGCTATATTAAATTAATATTTTCCTAATTATGTCTGTTAAGGTTTAAGGCCTGACATCTAAAGTAAGTAGTCATACCATCTGTTACCAAACAGTGAACCAAGGCATGTTAGTATAGCTTGTTATATTTTGATTAACTTGATAAAATGGTGAATTCCCTGAAAGGTGAATCCTGCGCATGCTTGGCAAAAATTTAGCATAAGTTAGAGGAAGGTGGGGAAGATAAATATAGTTAGAATAATCACTGAAGCTTATTCATATTATTTTTGTAACCCCTTAGCACCCAGAAAACAGCCCACAGTAGTAGGTTTGCAGGTTTTGGTTAAATTGAAATAAAAACTCTGCAGTTTGGTAAAAACTGTTACCTTTGAACCAGGCTGTTAACAGTTACTTTCTTTGCTCTTCTGACTAGACTGAGTTCACCAAGGATTCCTTGTTTACTCTGTGTTCCTAGCACAGTGTTTGACACATCCTTATACTTTTAAGTTTCTTAATAGAAATTGAAACTCTGTTTAAGGATGAAAGGAGACTTTAGTTACAATTTAGTCTTCTCTAAAATAGCAATGATGATAGAAAATGACATTTAAAAATAGTGATTCTCCTACAGAGCAGTTTAAAATGTGCTTATAGTAATCCTTTATAGAAATTCAAGCCTTTATACCTTATTATTAATAGTGGGGGTATTTAGGGTTGAGGATTCACAATTATAGGCTGCTAAGAATAGTTTTGGATATTCATTTAAATCTCAGGCTTGAATTTCCTTAGTGAAGTTGTTGTTTATGATACTCGTTCTTGGAGTGATTATAAAAATTTCCTCCAATATTTTTTGGGAAAGAATTCTCAAAATACTGATTTCTTCTTTACATCTCATATAGATAAAAGGTTCTCTTCTGTACCTGAATGGGGGTGTGGTGGGGTGGGAAACTCCTTGAGCAAAATTTTGGATACGTAAATAAACATGTTCTGAATTCATTAGAATTCTTGTGCAGACTTAATTTTTTTTTCTTTTCCTTTGTTTTGCTGATAGTGTTAGTCCCAGCAGCAGTGTTCTTTTCATCTAACAAAACAGCATTCATCCTTTAAGAACTAACCTGATGGACATGGTGGTTGTGTATTTAGTCAAATACTGAGTAAACTGCACAGGGGAAGTTCATTCAAAATGCACCTTTTATCTCTTTCTCCTTGCTTGAGGGAAATGAACATCTTTCCTTTCTTTGACATCCCAACTTTACTCATGTTGGTAAATAACCATTCTAACATACAATTGACTTTAATAAGTTTAAAATCAAGTTCTAATCCAAATTCAGAAAGTCAGTATCTTTTTTGTTGTCGTTGAGTCACAGAGCTGTTTTGTTTTATTTTTTTTTAAGTCTGCCCTTCCCTGCCTCTAGACATTGTGTTATGGTTCATATAATGCCATACCTGGATCATTCATCTTGAGGCATTTAAAATGTGAATACTCGTCATGGGTGATGAGCCTGAAACCTTTTGGATTTAAAGATGGCACATTTTTCTAAGAATTGAACAAAATGTGTATGATGAAGACCAAGCAGTGTGGTTGCAAGAGGCCAACACAGGAGCTTCCTTTGGGAAGGGCTCCTGCTGATTTAGTCATGTGTGCCTGTGATGGCCAGCTCCCAGGTTCCTGCTTTAAAAATCTATAACACATGCATCACACAGACTCACCTAGACAGGAAAGGACACATAAGAAGTTATTTTAGGTTGATTATCTTTGGAGACTGGGACCAGGGTTGGGGGTGGAAGAGGGAAATAAACTTTTTACCCTTCTCTACTATTGAATTTTTCCTCATCATGTCATAGGTTACTTTTACCCTAAATAAAATAGAACCAATTAAGATCTGTTAAAAAGGTCTGTGTAATAGTCCAGTATTCCCTTCAGTTCTGCTCTACTTATTGGTACCTCCAAAGTCATGTGAAGGGAGACGGATAACGGCTGTTCAGTTTTATAGTAAAACATCGAATAGCTGATGACAGCATATTAAGGCCTTTTGCTAAAAGACTTACGTGCAGTCCAGCAACACAATTTTAAAGGGGAAAAAACAGTGATAACTCCTGGGGGAAGGATCTCTGAGGCCTGCAGAATTCTGTTTCCGTGTGGATGATATGAGAAGGTTTCTAATGCAGTCCAAAAACAGTTTCCAGGCAAAGCGTAGCAGCCTCATCAGATACAGCTTTGCGGCCTCGTGACTTATAATGAGGGTGGCATGTAATTAGAAATTGTCCCTGTCTTTTCTGAGTACTGATGAAAACCATGGCTCAGAGGTTAATTCAAATAATAATTAATATTGGTCTCTGTCAGTACAGGGTGGTAATGAAATCTTCCGTTATTTGATGACTTTGACTTTAAATGTTGAGCAAGGACTGGAAATGGTGTTATCCCTCTCACTAATTGTGGGGAAGCTCCAACAAACTGAAACCCACTTGGTAAAATACACTAGTCGGAAGATGCTGAGTACAAATTCTTTGCGGTCTATAATTGCCTACAACAGAGGCTACAACACGACATAGAGATATTAGTATAATTTTGTTTCCTAAAGTGATAATTATTTGGGGTGAGCTATTAGGAAGGCACTAGTAATTGATTCTGTCTTTGCATATGGTGGAAGCTTTCACTGGTCCTTTACATTTCCTTTTGAATGTAGTGTATATTATGCAATGTTAAATAATCCATTAAATCTTAATGGATTACATATGTACATTAATCTAGAAACAAAAAACATCAAATGGCTGGTTGACTAGAGCACTTTCCATGTCCTTTTCAACCTTGAAAGTCAATGATTCTATAGGTCAGTAGGCAACATTTTTTGAGTGTTTTTCATATATAGAGTGGGGAGTTAAAAATGAAGTAGAAGATTTGTGGTTAATGTAAAAAGGCTGTTTGGAAGTGCATGAATACGTGTTAACTTGAATCAACTGTGGCTTTGCAAAGCTGCAAATACCAAGTGGAATTGTTGGACTTAAAATAATTTGGTGGAAGATGTGCAGGCAGGACTGTTTTTTAAAAATAATTACAAATGCTTCATTGAGTAACTTTCTCTAAAATAACAATTTTCTTTTTTTTTTTTTTTTCCTGGGGAGGGGGGAACATTTGTTGACTGAATTTCTACAGCTTAATCTCTGTGGGTATGTTTGGTGTCATTCTAAGCGACATAATCTTTTATAGGGAAAAGTGCCAGAGCAAAAGAAAATTAATTTATACAAAAATTGAGGATTCTGAGATGCTTCAGATGCCGAAATAATGGACCATTTCTAGCATATGCAAAAGTAGACAGAATAGTAGAATCAGCTGTCATATACCCTTCATCCAGGTTCATTAACTCATGACCAGTCTTATTTTGTTCGTACACTCACTGACTTCCCCTCTAGTCTGTACTATTTAGAAGCAAATCCAAGGCATCACATTATTTTATTTTTCAAGTTTTACATGTCTCAATATGTATCACTAAAAGAAAAAGATTCTTTCCAAATTAAATGACTATAGAAGCATTTTAGAAAGTCTTTTTTTTTTTTTTTTTTTTTAAATTGCAAGGCAGTACTATTTTTGAGGAGGGATTGTAAGCATATTTTCCTTACTAGAATATACTGGGTGATAGGCAGTTGTTGGACAGTTAGGATCAGTGGGCATAAATTGATTTTAAGAGGAATCTCAGAACTCTGAAATGAGAATGAATGACAGAATGAAAGCATTATTTTATTTAGGAGTCAACATTAATGGTTGTTGGTGTCAAGGGCATTGGAGGACAGAACATTTAGGGAGGTAGTTGAAAGTTGTTCAGGAGCTCTTTTAAGTGGTTGCTATATGGGGGCAAATCAACACAGATTCTAGGGGAAGAAGTCTGGGAAAAAACATCACGCTGAAACCAAAGTGACCTTTCCAAAAATAAAAAAAGTCAGATCTTGTCACTCCCCACTTATTAGCACCCTGCCTTCCGTGCCTGCTGTGGCCGGGATTGCCAGGGCCAGGTGTGCGCTGAGCTCTTGTAGATATTTGGATGGAAGGCCTTAACAGGCTGGATCAGGGCTGGCTGGGAGAGCCGGGAGCGCAGCGGACAGAGCTGCTCAGAGAAGTACTCTGTCTGAAGCACTGGTTGTCCAAGTTGGTGGGATAGCTAAATGTGTGTCTCCTGTGATCATTGAGAAGTGGGACCATAGAAAGAGGTTAGAATTCTACAGGGGGATGTTAAAACAAAAAAACCCAACAAAACAATCACAGCAACATTGACGTGGTTTGCTTCCTAAGAGAAGTCAGAGTGGGGACTGACCACTTTGTGCTAGACTTTGAAGTGCATTTTGATTAACAGGGATGGGTGAACCATTGTAGGTCTGGTTGCATGTCTCCCTTAGAAATTCGTGCAGGATCTCACGCAGACTCCAGCTCAGTGAGGAGACTTTTCAGTGTATGTCTGGCCTCTCCTGCATCTGGCTTCCATTGGGTAAAGGGAGCTTCCCAACTCTGGGAGCAGCTGGACTTAAGGTGAGTGAGCTGTATCCACTCAGAGTCCCTCCAGGGTGATCTGCTCCCATTGTCCTTTGTGCAGCTGAGTCTTTTGAAGCTCCCTAGAAGAAGGTTTTTCCTTTTTCTGTATATGGTACCACTTTATATTTAAGAAAACAAACAAACAAAAAAATAATACAGCTATGTGATACAGCAGAAAAACCTTAAACATGGGATAGGAAATCTAGACTCTTGTTTCCAATACCACAATATATATAGACAGATACTTATCCTTAAATTCAGGCCTCACTCCTTCATTTATAAAAGGGACTAACGCTGTACCTTCACAGCTTATTGCACAGGACTGTGTGGTGCCCAGTGACGGGGTGTGTTTACCATGCACTTTACGACATTCTCCAGGCTAATCTTCTCCTCGACTGTTTCTTGAACTTTCTCTTCCAAGATAGAAACCTTAGAATCTTCCTTCTCTCACATGCTACATCAAATCAGCCCTCAAATATTACAGGCTCCATGCTCAAAATATATGCAGAATCTCTGCTTCTACCACCCCATCCCCAGTGGCCATTATTTCTTGACTGTGTCATTGCGGTGGCTTCCTGGCAGGTCGTTCCCCTGCTTCTGATCGTGCTGCCTCCGTCTGTTTTCAGCTTAGAAGCCAAAGTGATCTGTCATAGCCCCAGCCTGGCTGGGTCCCTCCTCAGCTGGAAATGTTCCAGCAGCCCGCATCTCCCCCAGTTAAAGCCCAAGTCCTCCTGGGCCCCGGCTGTCCTTGGGGCTTGCTAGCTCCGCTCTCCTCTCGCCTTCTGGAACCTACTTCTCCCAGAAGCTTCCTCAGCTCCTCCTCATCACCCTCCAGAGCCTCCTCAGGGCCATCTTCTCTGCGAAGCCTCCCTCACCACCCCGTTTCCTACTGCAGCCCCTTCTGCCCACACTTCCCGCCTCCCCTCTTATTTACTTCTGTTTCACTCATTTAATTTGTTTGAGTCAGCCCTCATTAAAGTTTAATTAAGCTCCATGAAGCAGGGAGAAGTTTACTGATTTGTCCCCAGTGCCTGGAACAGTGTTTGACATGTGGCAGGTCCTCGAAATATTTGTTAAATGAAAGTATATGAAAGCAAAAAATGTCTTC
>PVKH010050034.1:0-10036 GCA_004027955.1 Chaetophractus vellerosus | reverse complement strand
CTATTGGACTTCACTTAGAAAGCACGAGTTCAAATATAACATGATTAAGAATACAAGACAAGACTGCAGAGCATTAAATCTCGAGTGTGAGGCCCTTCTGAGTGTGGGTCCCCATGTGACTGAACTGGTCACATGCTCATGAGGCCAGCCTTGCATACAATCCTTAAATGTTTGCTGTCATGTAGTATAACATTCCAGACCAGTGTTAACTAAAATAAAATGGCCACCTGCTTTGGGCCTTACTGGGAGGGATCCCCTTCTGAGAAAGCATTTCCAGAAGACAAAAATAATTGACCTGTAGGGGCTTTTTGAGAAAATGAAACAATGGAACATACCCTACAGAACTGCAGATAGCAATACCTGGTGATAAACCAGTTTAGGCCTAGTAGAGATAGCTTATCAGAACGGACAAGCAGACTTTACTAATTGCATCAGTCGGCCAAAGGGGTGCTGATGCAATGTACCAGGAATCTGTTGGGTTTTATAAAGGGTATTTATTTGGGGTAGAAGCTTATAGTCACAAGGCCCTAAAGAGTCCAACTCAAGGCACCATAAGAGGTACTTTCTCATCCAAAGTCATTTGCCACGTGTTGAGCAAGATGGCGGGCGATGTCTGCGAGGGTTCAGTCTTCCTCTTCCTCTAAAGTCTCCATGGTCCCAGCTTCTTCTTATCTCAGCTGTAGGCTGGTATAAGTCTCATCTCTCTCCCAGGGCTGGTTTCTCTCTTGGTTCAGCTGCAGCTGTAGGCTATCAGGCTCATTTTCTTCCCAGGGCTTCTGCTGTGTCTATGGAGCTTTCTCTATTCCTCTGTGTTCTTCTCCTGTATATTTATTCCTGGGGCTCCAGCAACAAAACTGAAACTCTCTCCTCTGCTGTGTCATTTTCTCTGTGAGTCCCCGCTCACCAAGGGGACAGGGACTCAATGTCCTGCTGATGTGGCCAAATCAAAGCCCAAATTTTAATTTAATCAAGTAACAGTGAAGCCTCCAAAGTTAATGTAATCAAAGGGGAACACACCCAGAGGAACAGACCAGTTTACAAACATAATCCAATATCTATTTTTGGAATTCATAAACAATGCCAAACTGCTACACCCCACCCTCTGAATTCCAAAAAGACATTACAATATTCAAAAAAACCTTATTTCAGTAGCAATGCTTAGTGCAAATTCACATCACAATCAGTTTATCAAAATACAGTTGGTCTTGGGGCAAAGTGCAATCAGGCTGCAGACCTCTGAAACTCACAAAACCATTTATCTGCTTCCAATATACAAATGGACAGACAAAGGATAAACATTTGCATTACCATAAGGAGAAATTGGGAGGGAAACATGAGTCACCAGTCCCCTACAGTTCTGTAAACCTGAAGGACACACTTCATTAGATTTCAAAGTCTGAGTGTCATTCTCAAGGTGATGGTTTCTTCCCCCTGGGGCCTAGTGGGGACCCACCCTTTCCACAGGCTTGCCCAATGACCATTTTCTTGGTTCCATCCTCATCAAGCGTCTGGGTGGTAACCGAGCTCCAGACTTCACCCTCCAAGAGCATTGGGTTGATGGCCACACATTACCCAATCTTTGGGTTAGAGTCACACTTCTGTGTGAAATGAAGACCACATCATCCCAACCCTCTCAGGGCAATGAGTTGGAGACCTGGCCTTCCCTAATCCATGGGGGACAGGCCCATCCCTCTCAGACCAATGGGGTGTCGACCTTACCCTCCCTAATCCATTGGGTAATGTGCTCCACCTCTCTGTACCCTGAAGCAACAAAACTCTCCCTGAACAGTGGGCAGGAACATCCACCCTCTTCAACTGCAGGTGCAAACTTACCCTCTCTGTACACATGGGTGGGTCTCCTCTCTTGGCCCACGGAGATGTCTTAATTCCAGATCTCAAATTCCATAGTTTTCCTCTTAAAGCCATTTTCCCTTCCATATCTCCTGTCGATGTCCCTTTCAGTCCTGGGTGATAGTGGTTTTGTTTATACAGTTCTCTCAAAAAACTTGTTAGTTTAGCGTTCAAGAAACAAGGTTCCAAGCCAACAGACAGTAAGACTTTCCACAAGTTTTTCCTGGATAACAGCATCTTCAATCCTGATTTACAAGTTCCATGTTTAGTCAATTCCTCAAATGGGGCACTATCATCTGGGAGCATGATTTCCAGAGGGTTGGAATTTATGGAATCATTTTCTGTTTTCTCTGTGTGCAGCAATTCAGTCCTCAGTTTATCACTCTCATCTAGCATTTTGTTACAAACTGCAAGGAGAAGCCAAGCCTCATTCTCCAAGTTTACTTTGGAAAGTTCTTCAGCTAAATGCCCAGGATCACCATGTTCAAATTCTGTCTTCCATAAAACATCAGGAGTTAATCTTGTTAAGTTCTCTTCAACTTTAAAACATGGATCACCTTTCCTCCATGTTCTAATAATAGTTTCATCATTTACTTCTAAGTCCTCATAAAATGTCTCTTTAGCATCCATATTCCTACCAACAGTCTCTTCAAAGTACAGTAGGCCTTTTCTATCAAGCATCTCCAATTATTTCTTTCTAAGGCCTTTTAAAAAATGACTTTAGGCTCCAGATTACAACCCACAGTCTCTTTAAAGCAATCTAGGCCTTCTCCATCAAACATCTCATAATTCCTCAAAAAAATACCCCTAACCCATTTATAAAACCATTCCAGCATTTTGGTAATTGCAAAAGCACAACCCCACTCTCTGGTACCAAATTCCATATTAGTTAGCCAAAGGGGTGCTGATGCAAAGTACAAGAAATCTGTTGGGTTTTATAAAGGGTAAGATACCCCTTTAAAATGGTAACAAAGCCAACCTATCAGCACATTCTCTTGCTTTCTTCTGCATTTACCCTATATAAGCTTCCCTTTCCCTCTGTGGAGTTCCTTACCACTCTTGGTTGGGTGCCACTCTATTCAGGAATTGTTGCCCAAATAAACTTTAACAAAATTTAAAAGATGCCTCAGTTTACCTTTAACACCAAGATAGTAAATCCTTCACAAATAGGAATGATGGCATTACCCATGAATGGATATTAGTTGGGTCTCTGAACCATATCGATGCATCGAGACAATGGATCAACAGGATCTAATTCGAACTTACATGCTACATTCATGAACGTTCATTTAGCTAGTACAATTTATATTTTAAACAACAATTTCAATTTAACAAGCATATCTGAGGGAATGTTTACATAGGTAGCATTTAGATTATTTTTCCTCTAATAAGCTGATCTGTGTTTAGGAAACAGCAGCATTCTCCTATAGAAACCAGAAGGAGGAGCTCTGAATTCATTTCAATGGCAGGGTTTAAAGTTTCTGTCTGAGTGTATCCACAGAGAGTAGAATTGTCTTAATGTATAATTAGTTCCAAGACAGAATTTTAACAGCTGAGTCTTTGGGGAGTGGTAGCATGTAAACACTTATTAAAATGTTGTGGTGGGAGGGGGCACTATTCTGCATAAGTCAAATTAGACGGATGCAAATAAAACCAAAGGCTTTCTGCCCTCTGGGACTGTTTGTTCCTTGGTTGAAGATATACGTCACATGGTGGGTTTTTCATCCATGTTAAGAGATAGCAAGGAAAGCAAGTGTAAGGATGCTTTTACAGTTTACAAGTAGCTCTGACAAATAGAGATATAAACAGTGCATCTAGTATTTTTCCTGGGGTGTCTTTGAGGTGGAAAAAAGCAAAAGCTTTTGTGTTATGTTTCCACATATTAAATTTTCATATCAGGAAAGCATGAACTAAAGCGTATCATGAGGATGTCTTGTACAAATACAAATAAATTGATAAATAAAAAATATATTGTAAACAGATTAGACAAAGAAATAGAATTGAAGCCTCATAAGAGATATTGAGTTGTAGACTTTGCTTTTCTGCCTCTATTTATATCTATACAAAGCCACTTAGTCTCTTGAGCCAGCTGGAGAAATAAAAAGTGTCATATCTGAGTTAGTAGCATGCTGGGACAACGGCTGGGGAAACTTGAGTGTAATGATTCCTTTGATCTTTCTTCTTGGTGTTCCAACCTGGTTAGGGATGAGGACTGCATAGTTTATAAAAATTGGCATGCTCTACCTGGGGTGACTAACTACTCAAGATTTGGTTTGTTATACTACTCAGCTGGAGAGTTGGGAGATTTTCCACCCTTGTTGTAAAGTTAATAGAAGAGACTTGGGAAGGAGATGCTTTGATTGACTTTGGTCCTTTTAAAAAAAAGGTTAGAATCAACAGCACACAGTCAGAGACCTTTCTAACAATATGGCATTACCTGACCCCACCCCTTTCCATTGCTATCCCTTTGCCTTGCTTTTATTTTTTTACCTTCTGGCATTATGGTGTTTGCTTATATTTATTTGCTTATATTCTGTTTCCCCCCCGCAAACAGGTAAGCATCCTGAGATTAGAGACTTTGTTTTGTTTGCGAGTCTATCCCCAGAGTAGAGAATTGTGCCTGACACAGAGGAAGTACTCAACAATTATTTGTGAAATGAATGAATGGGAAATATCACATGATTTATCTTTTTTTTTTTTTGGCATTGGAGATCAAACTCATGATGTTTTAGTTATAAATTTTTCCCATTTGATACTGGGGAGTAGGGAAATTCTCTGCGTTAACTAGGCTGATAAGGTTTCCCCTCCTGAAACTTTCTTCTACCTAGCTGTTCAAACTGGGTCTGTGGACCAGCACGCCATCACCTGGGGGACCCATCCCAGACCCACTGAATCAGTATCTGCGTTTTCACAATGCCCATGTGATTCGTATGAATATCAAATTTGTAAATGGGCACCTCCAAATAACAGGCTTTAAACCAGACATAGGCTTAGATGCCAAAGTCTGGCTTCCATTTCCTCCTTCTGAGCAGAGCAAAAGGAAAAAGAAAGGAGTTTGCAAATGGGATGAAATCGAATGTTTTGCATTGTCCTTTACTCTTTCTGCTTTGAAATCCACGTTAATACCTCTATCCTCTCAACTGTAAATTCTTGTGGGTGCATTTCATTTCTTTTTCCTCTTAATTTCCCCTATCTCTCTTATATAGTTATAGTTTCACCTAAAATGTCAATAAGCAAATAGAATGTTTGCATTTCACATGTGAGTGCACTTTTTAAAAATAGTGGCTTGTCCTAAAGATCTTAACTTTCTATGTGTAAATAGTTCCCTCCTCCCTTACATTGATGTTTAGAAAATAATTCCGTATGATAAATGAAATTCCACTCTTCCAAGCAACATTGTACAAATTACTCTTCTATGGATCACCACTTACAGAAATGTGCTCCTTGGGCCTGGGTGTTCTTCTCCTTTAGTGGCTTTTCAAGTATTTATTGAAAGTGTTTGGGTAGTAGTTAGGCTCAGAAACCAGGCACAGTGTATTTTAAGAACGATTACCTGAAATAACCTTGAGAATGGTTATGCTCTAATAAATGTAATTGAGAGTTAGACAGAGAAGTGGGAGAGGAAAATACCAACTTTTATGTATTTATTTATTTCGGTTGTCAAATGTCCTGGACCAGCATCCTAAGATCTTCATGTGTTAAACGTTAATACATAGAATATAAATAACTCCCTTCCCCAACTGCCACCAACATCCTCTCTCTACATTGAAATTTTAGTTTTCTTGATGATAGGAGCTCTACCTTATATTTTGTTTCATGGAGTAACTAGCTCAGTATTGGGCACATCAAAATGTTCCATATAAATTTATGATTTGAAAATTGAAAAAACAAAAGGAAGAATCAGTTGTAAATAGAAAAAGAATTGTGAGTAAGAAGAAGACCCAATAAGACAAATAAGCCATACATTTAGCAGCCAGAGTAATTTAAGAGAGTTGTTTATGGTGTTTTCTATAGATATTTTAAACTGCATGAATGATTATAATAAGCAATTGTTAGAAATGTTTTACCTTGTTCATCAAAGATATCTTTATATTTAACATGTAGTTAGGTTTAACTATAGAACTGTTGTTTCCTGTTCAAAGCTATATTCATTTATTCATCCAGGTAAAAATTCAAAATGCCAAGATAGCATCTTTTTGATTCATTCATATTCCCCAGTAATGATCATACGATCTTTCCTCATCTGAATAACAAAAACAGGTTCTTTGTTCTGTCTTGAAAGGTAATATGGAATGAACTCAGGCTGCCTTTGTTTTTCCATATCCTATGCCATATTAGTCTAGTGAATAATCTAAAGTCAGAACAAGCTGTCTCTCTTTTCTAGCTCTTGGTGGTGCTGACACACACAGGAACACAATGTTTTACACTTTATAAGTTTAAGAGGATACTATGTAGACTACAACCTCATAAAATAAGGTTATGCAAGTATGCAATAAATTAAGCAATGCTGACATAGATGTGATAAGATACAGGTGGGTAACATCAAACTGTTAGGCTTATGCTGTGGTTTATATTTTAACTGATGCAAAATGTAAGATACCCAATTTTCATGTCATTGGAGTCTATTCTACTATCATTTTCCTCCTCAATTTCATCAGGTTCTTAGATGTGTTTCAATTTAACCCTACATATGCTTACTATTTATGTTATGTACATTATGTATAATCAACCTTTGTATCTATAATTATATTATGTATAAATGTAGATACAAACATGGATACAGTTAGACTTTTGAGCTGATGAGAGAAAATCAGTGATGTAAATAAAACTGTCTTTTGGGCAAATTTTCATGAAAAGACAAATCCCAAAGCTATAGCAGAGGAAAGCCTTTCAAATCAGTGCTTTCTTTTCCCCTTCCTCTTTATGTTTAATTTTTCATTGCTGAAAAATAAAAAGGATCAAAATGAATGTGTTTGAATTGCTCTTTCCCTACCAGCTGTAGTAAAACAAACAAACAAACAAACAAACAAACAAAAACAAAAAACAAAAAACCCAAAATATCAGGAATCACAAGGGACAGCAGGGTTTGGTACCTATTGAGCCAAAGAGAAAAAGAAAGGACTTGATGATGTAACTGAAGGTCAGGAAAGAGACAGGTGCTCTTTCAATATAATATGATCTAAGATAGCACCTCCAGGATGGTGTAGTAAGAACCTCCAAAAATCTCCTCCTCCATAAAAGCAATGAGAACATTGGGAAAAAATGTAAAACAACTTTTTAGAACTCTGAAGATTAACCAAAGGCTTGCAACAATTTCAGGAGCATTTATTCAAGAAAAACAGCTGAATCTTTGTAAGAACAGCAAGTTTTGTGGCATTTTAACTTGCCCTAATCCCATCCTCCTCTCATTAGCTGCATGGTAACCTTGAAACAATAGCCTTGCAGTCATAATAGGCAGGAAAGCCAACCTAGCAGCCACTGGAAGGAGAAGAACAGATTAAAGCTCCTTAAAAAGCTTGACTCCCACACAACTGTCATTATTTGACCTGTCAGTTCTCTGGAAATCCCCACTTTCAGGGCTTGTCTTTTATTTGGTCCAACTAGAGCTTGCTAAGTGTTAACAACCTTTTTCCTGGGTATTCTGTTGAAACTACTTAGCAACTAACGGCTGACTGAGGTGGACATGCAAAAGTCTGGCCAAAAAAAAAAAAAAAAAAAAAAGGAAAGGCTTGGGAATGAAATATTCAATTCATAGGGGAATTTGGAAAGCCCTGTCATATTCCTGGGAATCTGCATGGTTGTATACTTGGACAGAGCTGTGTGCATGCCCAGGAATAACCTGAGAAGCCTCTCTTCTCTCAACTCTGGTTGACCTGAGGTTCTGCTCAGGCAGGAAGTGAATTCTAAGACAGTGCGGTAAACTACTTTCTAGAGTATTGAATGTGTAACCCAACATGTACTCCTCAGCAAAGGCTAGGAGGCTTATTGGTTCTAGGCATTGAAAAAAATCTCTGTTCACTAAGAAAACCAAGCAGAGATTGCAGTGGCCACACACACACAAATAATTAGCTATGGAAGTAGTTAAGGAAATCCATTAAATAAACAGCAACAACAACAGATCTTAGGGGAGGATAAGACTTCAAGAATTGCCACATTATATTATGTAAAACATCACAGTTTCAACAAAAAGTACAAGTCTTGCAAAAAACAAACAAACAAACAAACAAACAAACAAACCCCAGCAAAGTATGATCTATACACATTAGAAAGGAAATCAATGGGACTATACTGGAGCAACGAAAAATGAAGAAACTCCCAGATATTGGCATTACTAGACAAAGACTTTAAATTGGCCATTATAAATATATTCAAAGAACTAAATGAACCTGTCTAAAGAACTAAAGGAAAGTAAGAGGACAATTTCCCAACAAATAGGGAATATCAGTAAAGAGATAGAAATTATAAAATAGAATCAAGTGGAAATTCTCGAGTTGGAAAGTACAATAACTGGAGGAACTGGCAGAAGAAGAAATCAGAGAACTTGGAGATAGTTCAATTTCAATTATACAGTATAAGAACCAGAAAGAAAAAAAGGATAAAAATGAAAAGAGCTTCAGAGAAATATGGAAAACCATCAAACATACAATATATGCATAAGAGGAGACCCAGGAGGAGAGAAGAAAGAGAAAATAGAAGAATAATATTTGAAGAGATAATAGACGAAAACTTCCCATGTTAGTTGAAAACTATTAACCTAACATCCAAGAAGCTCAGCCAGTTCCAAGTAGAATACACTTATTAAGACCCACTTTGAGACAAACTGTCACAAGCTATAGACAAAACCAGAACTTTGAAGGCAGCAAGAGAGAAGCTACTAATATTGTACAAGGGATCCCCAATGAGATTAACAGCTGAGTTCTCATGAAGGCGAGAAGGCAGAGGGATGATGTTTAAAGGGCTGAAAGACTGTTTATTAAAAATTCTGTATCCAAAGATCTTGCACTCAGAAAAGAATAGTGTCTTCACCAGATGGTGGAGGTGAAAACAGATATGCACATGCAAACCATGAAGTCTGATCCTTACTTTACTGTTTTTACAAAGATTAAGCAACATTTCCCACCCACTAGGATGGTTATAATTTGTTTTGAAAAGTAAAATAATTTCACATGATGTTGTGCAGAATTTGGAATCCTGGCACCTTGCTGATGAGAATGTACAATGGTGTAACAACTGTGGAAAATATTTGGACTATTCCTCAATACATTACATACAGAATTAACAAATGATCCAGCAGTTCTACTCCTTGTTATATACTCCCACAATTGAAAACAGATATTCAAGTAAATATACACGCATGTTCATTGCAGCACTATTCACAATAACCAAGGGAGAAGCAGCACAAATATTTATCATTGGGTGGATAACCAAATTGTGTTATATACATACATTGGAATATTGTTCAGACATAAAAAGTTATGATGTAATGGTACAAGCTATAACATGAACAAATCTCAAAAATATGATAAATGAAAGAAGTCTGGTCCAAAAGGACACATTTTAAAAGATTCCATTTATATGAAATATCCAGAATAGATAAATCTATAGAGACAGAAAGATGATTAATGTTTGATAGGAGTTGAGGGGAGTGCAGAATTGGCAGTGCCCTTTCTGTGGGTATGAGGTCTCCTTTGCAGGTGATGAAAATTCTCTGGAACTAAATAAAGTTGATGGACAACATTGTGTATGTATTGAAATCCACTGATTATATTCTTTGAAATGGTTAATTTTATGTTATGTAATTTTCCCTTCAATAAAAAAGGTGCAGCTATGCACAAGCACACACACAGAATTCTATATCCAGCAAAACTATCCTTCAAAAAATAAGGAGAAATTAAGACATTCACAGATAAACAAAAAACGGAAAGAATTCATCACTAGTAGACCTGCCCTATGAGAAATACTATAAGAAGTTTTTTAGGCTAAAATGAAGAGATACTAGACCAACTTAAATCCACATGAAGAAATAAAGAGCACCAGTAAAAGTAATTACATAGGTAATTATAAAAGACAGTATAATGTATTATTTGTAACCTCTTTTATCTATCTGAGGCAATTGCATAAGCAATAATTATGAAATTGCACAGATAGGCTTACAGTGAGATGCAATTTGTATAATAATGATAGC
>PVKH010050033.1:0-10041 GCA_004027955.1 Chaetophractus vellerosus | reverse complement strand
AAGCCACAAGCAAGAAGCAATGTGTTACACACAAGGTAGCCTTAATTAGATTAATTGCTGATTTCATGGTTCAGAAACCATGGAGGCAAGGAGTACATGGGGTGATATATTTGCAGTGCTGAAAGAAAAAACACCAACCAAAATTCTCTATCTGGCAAAAATGTTTTTCAAAATGAGGGAGAAACAGATAAACAGCTAAACATAAGCTAAGGAGTTCATCACCACTAGACCAGCCCTACAAGAGATTTTGAAGAGAGTTCTGTAAGTGGAAAGAAATTCCAATAGACAATAGATGGAAGCTGCATGAAGAAATAAAGATCTCCAATTAGTGTAATGACATGGGTGAGTATAAATGCCAGTGCTATTGTATTTTTATTTTGCAACTCTACTTTTTACTTCTTACTGAATCTAAAAGGCAAATCCATAAAATGTAATGATAAATCAATGGTTTTGGTCTCATAATGTATAAACATGTAATATGTGACAAAAACTACATAAAGGTGGAAAGACAGGGTTATAGGAATATAGTTTGTGTATAGTATTGAAGTTAAGTTGGTATCAAAGCAAACAAGATTATTATAGATTTGGGATGTTAAATTTAAGCCCCATGGTAACTACAAAGAGAACATGCAGGCTCATAGCCACATAAATTGGAGAACATGTTGCCAGGGGCAGGGGAAAGTAGGATGGGGAGTTAATGCATAATGGATATAGGGATTTTGGGGGAGATGGGAAAGTTTCAGTAATGGGTGGTGGTGAGGGCACCACAATGTTGTGAAAGTGATTAATCCCATTGAATGACATGCTTGAAAGTCGTTGAGATGGGAAAGTTTATGTTGTATGTATGTTCCCACAAATTGAAGAAAAGAAAAAAAAGAAAAGAATAGAAAATAAAGAAAATAAAAGAAGCAAAAGAAAAAGAAAGTCCAGAGAACATTTCCAGAGGCAAGCTCCCTGAGAGGAGGGACCACCTCTGATTCTTCTCTGCATCCCCCCATGCCTAGTGGAAAGTCAGTCACTTAGTATGTTTACGGAAGAGAACTGACACATGTCACTGAGGGGCTAAGCAATCTGAGTTTGGTTGGCTGTGGCGAAAAAAGGAATGATAGAAATTTCACAGGCCCCCAAGTGCTAGCTTGCTTTGGGGGGAATAAAAAAACCTGTGAGATAAAGTGCTTGTGAGAAGAATAAGAAGAATAAGATCTGCTTTTAGGAAGAGAGGTCCACAGCCTAAGGGTGGAGTCAAACAGAAGCAGGTGAAGATGAAAATGGCAAGGCTGAATTTGAATTACGGTTCCACCACCACAGCAGAGCTTCATGGACAGGTCATCTTTCACGTCCAAGTGAATGGAAAAATACTTGTAGAAGTTCGGAGGAACTGGGAGTGGGGGCGTGGGGGCAAGGCTTGTCTCCCCGATCTTCAGGAAAACACATTTGAGTGGGGTTGGGGAAGTACTACTAGACCTAGCCCCTGAAGGAATGGGCAGAAGACTGGCGGGAGTAGAATCGGCCTAAGCAGAAAGGGGAGGAGGGAGCATCTCTCTGTAGAAACCGTGCGTCAGAGAACAAAGCAGGGTGGTTAGAGCAGAGTGTTCAAGCACGGAGGATTTGTGGGAGAGAATGGGGAAAAAATGGGCGGGAACCATATTTCCGAGGAACTCTAAGGGCAATCTAAAACAGCTTTCTTAAACGAACTTTCAGGGGGCTGTAGATCTTTGTCTCGACATTGGAGGAAATTTTTTTTTTTAAATGTACGCGTGACACGATTTCACTTGCAGCCTGATTTAGCCGTGTCTTATCGAGGGTGCCTCTGCTGTCGCCTGTTCCCTAATTTCCTCGCTGCACAAAGAAAATAAATAAATAAGTGTACTATAGTCTTATTTATCCTTCTTTGGACATTTCTTTACCAGGCAGATGGTCAATTAAGAGCACTAAACAATGACACTGTTTTCTCTGTAAACATTTTTTTCTAATAGCCTAACAAATGTAAGTCTGTGCTGCCATGCTGCTGAATACCATCTTGACTTTCTAATTACAAAGAACTGTGTCTTGATAGTTACAATTACAGCTGTAACAATGATGCCGGGCCCTGAACAATACCGTTAGAGGCAAAGTGCTTATCGGAATATTCACAAATAAAGGCTTAAATTTATGCCAGAGATGTAGATGGAGGTTAAACAATTGGGAGAAAGAAAGGTTGAAAACACTGGTTTAATGCTACAGATGTGAATTTGAATCCAATTACTCTGAAAGAAAAAAGAAAACTTGAAAAGGTGCTGTTTTCTTCTGTTTTAGTAATCAATAGGTTAAGGGGTGGTTCAACTTAGCATGCTAATCTCTCTAATTTTGATATTTGGCTACACTCTGGTATTTTCAAAGCCTACTATCTTTTTAATGAAACTGAGTTTTGTAAGGTGCAAATGAGTGTCTCCATCTTAAAATAAAAGGTAGCCATTCCTCAATCAATAAACCCGTAAATGAAATAATGTATCATTTTTGAGCATCTAGTGATCTGTCTAGCACTATTTTAAGGCAGTAGAGCACAGTGCTGAAGCTACCTCCGGCTTTGAAATTAGACAGCCCGGGGTCAAAACCCGGCACTACCTCAGTTTCCTCAGCTGTAAAATGGGGATAAAATGGCATCTGCCTATATAACTGTTACCACCAAATTGTAGTACGGTTTAAATCAGTAGATGTAAAGCACGCCATACAGGGACTTCTACGGTAAGCATTCAAAAAACGGCAGCCAGTGTTGTTGTTAGTGGAAAATACTCTTCAAATCCTTGAATGGGAAGGAAGAGACAGGATGTCTAGTAGGGGTGCCCCTATCTAGAAGCACCTCAGGGTCATTCAGTGCGTCTGGGGGTGTCCACATTCAAGAGAAGCCTAGGCTTCCCATAACTCATGACCGAAGAGCACGAGTATTTCATTTAGTGGTGTGACTGGGCCAGTCCAGAATGGTAGGTCTTTGCCATTAATGGCATTTTAAATTTGGAATTTTCATTCCAGCTGTAGACTGAGAGTGAAGATCGGGGTTTAGGGATGGATGCTGATTATACATTATTTTTCCCTTTTCTTCAAAATATCCACCATCTATGATAGCACTGAAGACACTAAGTTGCTGCAAAATATAGTGAAAACAAATACAGAGACATATTTCCAGCCCTGGATGGGGTAATAATATGCTTGTTTATTAGCATCATGGTTGAGTTAGAATACTACTGATAATAACTCACATTTAATTGTGTGCTATGTGCCATGGCTAAGCACTATACATGTACAAATTTCCCAAAAGCTTTGTGCGAGAGGTAATATTTTCTTAATTTTATAGATTAGGAAACCAAAGGAAAGAAGTTAAGTAACTTGCTCAAAGTCATACCACAAATAAGTTACCGTGGCATTTTAAATCCCACGAGCAAACTAAGAATATGAAAGGTAGAAATGCACCCCCCCACACACACAACCAAATAGACAAAGACTAAGTTCTGTTGCATATGTTAAATTCTAAAGCATCAGGGACAAACATTTACATTCTTGTAAACATTTGGTTTCTGTAAACATTGGGCTATGTTCAGACAAATTATGAGAAGACTGCCTCCCCACCAGTCATATCCGTTGACCTGCACAGAGCTGTCATATGATCACTATCAATGGCCATCTAATTGCATTATCCTTTCTATGAAAGCCTTAACTGACTCTCCTGTTCTTGCAGGATAAAAGCCAATTTCTTTAGTGTGGCACACCGGAGCCCTATAACCAAATCCTCTTCTTACATCTGAACGTGCCCTCCTTACAGTCTATTTTCCAGCTGAGGGAATAGCAGTTTATGAACGGCCTCTGCTGTTTCACACCTTCTGGCCATTGTCTCTGCTTTCCCCCTACCCAGAGTAAAGACAAGCCTCTTCTTGCTTATGGACCTGCCGTGAGCCCACCAGGTGGCACCGTCCACACCTCCAATGGTGTTCCCCAACTTCACCCAGTGCAGCTGAGCCCTGGTATTGCATTAATTTAGTTCTTTGGATTCCTCCCTTTGATAGACTTTTAAACTCCTACAGACCAGGGAATCTGTCTTAATGGCTACTTTATCTCTAACATCTAGGTCCCTGCAAATAAACACTCAGTGAATGTTGAGTGAATACAGATTAGAAAGAATATCCTTAGAAGGGCTTCAGAAGGACAGAGAAAACCCAACCGAACCTCCCTGACTTCATAGTCAGTCTGTAAAATGTCAATCAGTTGAGCCACCGCACGCTCTCTGTTCAACTAGCATAAGAGTACTAACCTTTTCTCTATCTCTCTTTTTCTCCCAGTGATTTAGAGAATCTGAAAATATGCTTTAGAATATGATAGGAAGAGGAGTGGGCATGAACCATGATCCTTGAAACCTTGCCTTTTGGAGGATTGTATTGAGCTAACCAGAGGACTCTAGAGTTTTCTGCCAGTCCTTGGATTAGCAAGGCATACAGTTGCACCTTCATGAATGTAATTATCTGCAAACTCTGTGAGACCAAGATCTGTGTCTAATCCATCTGCGTCTGAATCCACCATGTGTGCAATGCTCAACAGCTATTTATCAAATGAATGGGTGTGTTAGGCAACTGGTCATTGGGAGGAAGGATAGAAATAACTTGTAGGAAAGGTGTGATATTCCAGTTTTCCTTTATGCAAAGAATAATCCTGGCGCCTCACTATTTTCACATCCAGAAGAAAAATAGAATGTTCCAGGGAGAAAAAACAACTTCAAGGTTTTAATATTGAGTAGCTGAAGGTAGGTAGTAGTATTTACTATAATAAAGACAAGGCGATGGGTTCAGTTCAGTTTGGCCATGTTCATTTTTTGAGATATCTGTGAGACCTTTGAGGAGAGACACTGAGCAGGCAGTTGACTATGAGTCCAGAGATCAAGGGAGAAGCCAAGTTAGAGAAATAAAGAGGGGTGTTGATAGCATGACATTCCAGTCATGTGGCTGAATAGGATGACCTGGTGAAGACAGAGGAAATGCATGAGACTGAGCTCTGGAACACTCTAAATGTAAGAGGTTGGGAATAAGGGGAGAGCCCAGAAGGGTCTAAAATGCATCACCTAATATGGTAGGAGAGAGTGGTGTACAGGAAGCCAAGGGAAGAACATTTCGAGAAGGAGGGAGTGGTCAACTGTGGGCAACATGGAGGAATAGAGTAAAATTCTGAAATTTAGATTGCCGTTATTTACTTCTTACATAATGCAGAGAGTTTGTCGACTCCTTTTTTCATTTGATAAATCCTTCTTCCATGCTTTCCCCCTTGCTGCCTTTATCACCACTCTCTCAGACTCTGCAGCGAAAGAACTTCTCCCTGTTTCTGGGTGGGGGCTTTAACCTCAGGCATCTGAAGCAAGGGTCGCACATCATTAAGGAAAGGTCAATTCCCAGGCAGAAACTGGTGTTTTCTGTCCTCCAATTTACATATTACAAAGATGCCTCAGGCTTCCTGGAGTTTCTATTAAGAATTCCAAATCTCCCAGCAATGATTTTTAAACATCAGTTTTCCCTAGGACAGTTCTCTTTAGCTTGACTTACACCCACGGTATAGTCAGGGGACTGCAAAAGTCTCTTGTTGCTCTGACTCTGATCCATTCTGCACACCATTTCCAGATTAGCTTCCCCAAACAGCACATTCATAATAATAAGAGCTATCATCCATCTGCTATGTGTTATCTACTGCAATTCGGTGCACATAGTAGGCACTCAATAGATATTTCTTATGTGCTTGAAATTAGATAGTTTTCTGACTGCATTCTTAAATCATTTTCTTTCTTTTTTTCTTTTTGGATTAGTAAGATTCATTATATTTTTGTTCTCCTCTGCTTAGCTATTTTTAAATATAATGAGAAAACAGTATTTCCAGATAGTGTGTGAAAGCATTTTAATACTTTAATAATTCCATATAATTTCAAATGATCTTTTCCCTCCAATACTTTAAAATAAATAATAAGTACATGGATGAAAAATATGTGTTTTGTATCCCAAGGAAGCACTATTAGGTATTACCAAAAGATGGAGGACATTTTTATCTTAAGTCAGCCACATAAATACCCATTAATTTTTTAAATGATTTTATTTGGTTGATGGAGTATTACATCTCCAAATTACATAGTTTAGATTTCCCATTACACGCTCCTTATGGATCATATGCACATTCACAAAGTTATACAGAAGATTCTACGATGGGAAGGAGCCAATTTTCATTTTCTCTGTTCTTGTTTGAAGAACCAAAACTGTTAAAGGGATAAAGCACTCAGAAGTGCCTGTTCCAGGTTAATTGTCTCAAATTGCTCATTTAAAGCACCATTATAGTACAGCAAAGCCAGTTAATCTACTCTGAAGCTTCCCTTTTTATGACCGTAGCTACATTTGGTGAAATGGCACCTTTGGCAAACACCCAAATTGGATAAAATTGCCATTTTTCTTGGAACCTGGAAAAAATAGCACATGTTTTGAAATCACTTCATATCATGTGGCTCTCAACAGTAAGCTGCATGTTAATCTTGCTCCAGAACCCACTCTCTTTGGCATTTTTTGATTTGACCCTATATTTTCTTTGCTTTATTGATGTGAGTAAACGATGCGCTTTTGCCCACAATAAACAGGTAAGAGTTGGGGGAGGGAGTGACAAGGTGCAGAGGAAACTGGCAAGAGGAATAGTGGCAATATTTTTTAAACATCACAACTGCATAAGAAAATGATGTGCTCCCGTGCTGACACTGGTGCACAACTTTCAACCGATGGTGCCTTTCTTTTTGGGAGCACTGTTGTTTGAGAGCCTCTTCAATGTCGGCATAACTAGCAGGTGCCGCGATCATAATGGTAAAAACATTCACTTATTAATCAGCACACATAATTCCTCTCTAATGCTGTCAATTTAAGATGGCAACCTGATTTTTTTTTTTTTTTGGAGTGGGGAGGAGGGTCAACAATTTAATGAATCTCGTCTGCATTTTAATTCCAACCTAATAATCTGCCTCCGGCTCTTTTCCCTCCTTCGCTCTGAGAACATTTCTCGGGATCCTGCTATTAAGCACAATGAGATATTTACCTTCCTACCTCCGTTGCACATTAGAATAGGGGAAACAGCCAGACATCCAGAACCCCCCCAGTCCAGCCTGAACTAATGTTAACCTGTCACCAACCCTCACCAGCCTCATCCTTAAATTCCCTTCTCTCCATTAATTCCAACAAGAATCTCCTCCCTCCGGGATTTTGACATGGTCGTGCTTTTCAAGTTTCTTTTATTAAACACCACTGGAACTGAGACTCAGAAATGTACAGTATGTTGACATAGTTAAAATAAATAAATACAACCCATTGCCAGAAAGATTTAAAAATTCAAGTAAACGTACTCTTGTCAGAGATGACGTGTTTACATCCAAATAGGGAGTACTGTTGGCTTCAGGATGGACTGGGTAGAGAGGCTCCATCTATTCCCTCACTCATTCATTCATTCATGCCTTCATTCATTTCCTCATAAAAAAGCAACTCACTACCCCTTGCTCGCCATGTCAAATGTAAACAGAATAGACTTTGTTATTAGGAGAGATGTGACTCCGAGTGTCTGAGCTGCAGAGTGACAGCCGGCTCCTCTCTGAATTTCAGGCAGCCTCTGTCACTTGCCTTGACAATGAAGGAAGTTAATATATTCATGACATTACCACACATGCATTCGCAATTCACAGCATATTGTATTGTTTACCCCTGTTCTTTTGTACTACTGCATGTAGTAATTTGCCTTCTAGCAACAGAAAAATTCCTCAACTTAAAATTTTACCCTCATTTTATTTACCCTTAATAGAAAAACCACTGATTCCAGCCCATCCGTGGTTGGCAAGACCACCTTTACACAAAACTGCAAACAGATAAATGTCAGATTTTACATTTTGATCAGATGTGTCTACAGTGATTCCCTATATATACATTCCTCCTCTTCTGCCTCCCACGTCTTCCTTCGGCAGTCTTTCCTGCCCTGCCTCTGTGTTCTTAGCTTAGGTGGCACTAGGTGGCCAGCTCTTATAGAGAGAGGATGGCCGTGAGAGGGCTGGACATCATTTCCCATGCTGAGGTCAGTGCTGGTGGAAGTGAAGTGTGACATGAAGCACCGCGCACTTGCGGCTGTTCTCAATATGAAAACAATGGTGCTTATTGTTTTATATCCACATTAACCCCTTGTGGTTTATTCATTGCTCCCAGTGGACAGGATGTATTCCCCAACATGCATGCCTTTGATACCCCCACCATTCATTTTACACTCTTGCCTATCAAGTTCTTTATGTGGCATTGATCACTCAGCCTCTTAGGCCTAACTTATTTATTCTGATGGGGTGCAAACTTGTGATAATGTTGAATGCTTAGACAGATGGTTTTGCTATCATGAGTACTGGGTAGAGTGAGTTGTTATTCTCAGAAACTGCACTATTCTTCAGATTTTGGTTATTGGAGACTTAAATTGAAATGTGCTTTGATAAGTTAGGGCAACTTTGTGGTGATGGCTGGAGGAGGCGAGCTGTCCGGGTTAGCAAGATACAGTGGCTCTTTCATTTTCTTCACAGTGATGAGCTGTCTAAATCCCAAAGCATGTCATAAAATTTCTGGGTGAGAGAGGACTTGAGGGGTCACACGGTTCAACACCCTGTCTTTGAGCTGGGTTATTTTTAAAATAGCCAAAGTTAAGTCTTCAAGGCAACCTGTGTCCCTCAGTCCAACCGAATGTTGAAACCTTTCTTGGGCTGGAAATGTTCTTGTCTGCAATTTAAAAGCATCTTCTGTTCTTTTAGGGAGAAAGCATTTGGCCATTCTTTATATTCAGACCATTTTCACACTTAAGAATTATAATTGAGTTACAGTCCCACAAATTCTGCTGCTTATAGTAAGCTATATAATTCAGTGTTTACTTTTGTAAGCTCCTGGTTCCTTTGTATCGGCTCATTATTATTTCATCTGTGTATGTCTATTCAGTTACCTTGTAAGCTCATATTGGGCAGGGTCTATCTTTTATAAACAAGGATGAAATAAAGGCTATAGAACAGTAATCTTAACTTCAGCAGCATATTAGGAAGCTTGGAAAGGTATTTTATAATACTGGTGTCTGGGCTGCACCCCCAGCAATTCTGATTTAAATGACTTGAATTTGAGTTTGTACAAGGGGGTGTGATAATTTATTAAATGCTCCCCAGTTGATTCTAATGTACAGCTGAGATTGAGAGTGTGATCTTGGGAAGGTTGCTTCCAATCTCTTGCCCTTGGTTTCCTTATTTTAAAAGTGGGGATTAAATAAAAGCCACCGATTTCTAAGAGGGTTAGAAAAGTTCATATATGTAAAAGCATTTAAGCACAGTGTCTGGACCAAAGTATTTTCAAATGCTAGTTAGTATTACTATTGTTAAGGTTATTTTTCAGCCCAAGGCATCCATCTAGCCTGTTGTTGGAAACATAAAAAGCATTTAATAAATGCTTACTAACTGCCAGGTTCAGTTCAATTAGCCAATCAATCCACTTCTTTAAGAAAAAGTTAAACAAATTAAGATAAGTATCCAAGTAGTTCTAAATAAGTTTTTACGATACATGTCAAAATGCTTGAGGAACGTGTGTTTTCAGAGACCTGATCTAGGTAATTGATTATTTATTTTTCTAATTTCTCCATGAATAGAGAATAACTGAATAGACTGTAGCTTAGAAGACTTAAAAAAGACAAACAAAAAGTCATAATCTCTGAAGGGTTAGGTCAAAATACGTAGAAGAATACTATTCTGCAGATGGCCAGGTAGTGCCCTCAAGGAGACTGCAATATTATAAAGGTGATAGGATCATCATAATCATCATCAAAATAATAACTTTCCATGCACAATATAGACAAATCTTACAAATTATCTGAGAAAATTAGCCACCCATCACCTCACTTTACAGATGAGGAAGCTAAGGCTAAGAAAGTTGAAATGATATGAGTACAAATAACTATAAGGCAAAATTGATCAATTAAGAAAGACTCAAACCAGGAAACTCAGAAATTCAG
>PVKH010050032.1:0-10039 GCA_004027955.1 Chaetophractus vellerosus | reverse complement strand
CGGGAGCTCAGAGGAGGGGTATCTAACTCAAACAGTTTAGTAGTTGTGGGGAAGAGGGATTCAGGAAAAGTTTCCTCAAAGAAGTATGCTTGAGTAGAATCGTGGCATGTCAAGAAACTCTCTAGCTGAAGTGCAAATGGACCGTATGTGAGAAAGCCCCCAGGGAGAAAGAGAATGGGGTGATGAAGAATTGAAAAAGCAAAATCCTATGCCTGGACCACAAGGTGTGCGAGGGGAATGATGGGAGACTTATTGGGGGATGTGGGTGGGTGGGTGGACGGGGGGTGTTGGGAAACAAGAAGCAGGGCGTGTGAGCTGATTCAGGCCATGCTAAGTCTGTAGACTTGATGCTTACAGCCTAAGACTTTAAGTCAAAGAAATGCATGTTCGGATTTGCAGAAGCGAGTTGGAGCAGTGATCAGCCTGGAGAGACATTAGAAGAAGAGAATTTGCTGGACTGGGAGCACTCAGCATGATAGTCTGGTTTCTGTACTGGCATCTTGATGGGTGAGGAAGATGAGCTTTGAAAAGCTGAGTTTTGGTGTCTGTGGGATGTGCCGGTGGAGGTACACTGTAGGTACACTGGGGTGCAAATTGGTCTGGAGCACAGGAAAGAATCTCCACAGGGGGATAGAATTTTTCAGCTTCCATTTCTGTAATAGCCATATTGTTTGGATTTGGGATTAACTTTGTCTTAAACAATGTATTCAAGTTCTTTACACTTTCAAATCAGTTTCAAAACAGTTCAGCAATTAATCACTTTGGATAGAGATTTAAGACTTTATATTCTAAAAAGTTGTCTGGTTCAGAAATCTAATTTTCAGTGTCTAAACAGAATCAAACCAAGTTCTCTTTCTCATTTAGAAACAGGAAGAAAATAAAAATACTTCATATTTACCTTTAGCACATGGGTATCTGATAAGTTAGCAACAAAAATGAAAAACGCTAAGTCACAACCATTTTGATGAGTAACGTTCTGTTGTATTGTCCTATGGGTGGCATGCGAATTATAGAACCCCCAACACTGAGTAGAGCTGGCCATATATGCTAATATCCAGTGTGAAGAAGGTCGCGTTATTGTTTCTGTCATCAGGCTGGTCTCTGCATTCGAGTTGGCTGACATGCTTTCTAGACTCTGGCATGCCACAGAAAACCTGGGCACTCGACACTGAAGAATAAACTTCCTTGATAAGAGTAAACCATTCTTTGGCTAAAGATACATGAAAATAAGAGTGCGGATAGAAGGAAAAGAACTAATAAATACTGATGCGCTTTAGAGACCTCTTAGTTGCTAGGTGATTTGGATTACCTAGGCGACAGGATTGACTGCAGAAATGAAGCTCTGTGGTGGCCGAGGATTCATTTTTGATCACAAATGTGTGAGGGCTGACCATGGATCCTCAAGGCTTATCACAATTCCTCGAATGTATACGCTTCACTAACTTACATTGAGTGAATGAATGAATAAATGAATAAAATGATGTTGTCGCTAGCAATCATGAATTGAGGTGCATATTAGTAAGAGGAGCCCCAGGAACTCTGGATCAAGCTGTGTCCACTCGGTCCCCCAGCCACTTGCCTTTGTGCAGTAATTACAGCACTACAACTGAACTGAGCCACCGGGATGAGGGGTCATGTTTTTAGGATCAAGACTCTTTTCATCATGAAAGCTACTGGGTGGCCTCTGACACGATATGTTTAGTTATCAAACATGGCAGCTAACACCATGGAGAGACCACATGTATTAAAAGTGACAGAAATAACAGGGGTCAGGGATTAAAGGTGAGTTGCAAAGGGATTTCGCTGCATTTATGTTGCTGTAACAGTTTCTGGTAGGGGGGATCCATGGGCAAAAAGAATTATGGGGAATCATTGTGAGCAATGGTTCTCTGGTCTGGCTGCTCGGGACTTTTTCCCACGTGGAGCTACAAATACATTAAATGCCGTGATAATGACTATCCAAAGTTTTTGTGGGACAGCACAAACATATTTGAAGCTTTCCCCAGGTCTCTCATTAACTTTCATTTTATTCCATTTTACAGTGTTTTTTCCTGAATTAATATACTCTCATTAATTTAAAAATTAATGGAATATAGAACACCAATATAGAAAATGAAAGTGCTGTGTTGACACATTTGCTGTATATGCCTCCAGTCAAATTTGAAGATGGGGTTTTATCCCTTACGCAAATACAAAGAACTGTTAGAGGACCCTATATGCTCAGACCAGGTTGGGCTCTATGGAGTATACAGGACTTTCCAGTATAACCAGGAAATAAGAGATCAACACGGGGAAAATTTAATAGCAGTACTCTATGTCCAGCAATCCAATAAAATGCCACACTGTGCAGTGGTGATAATTAGAGCACATCATATGATTGAGTGCTTCGAGGCCAGTGGACAGTGTCTTTATCTTTGAATCCCCAGAGGTGTTGATCAAAATGTGTAGCTAGTACTTGAATGAATGAATAAAGGGTCAGTTGCATGTGACAAATAAAAGTAGTCAAGGAGGAGATGGGTGTGCCCTCTAGTTACTATCAGAAGCTCCGTGACTATGAGAACATGTATATGAGCATAATTTTATTTTACAAAGATTTAGATGACATTTGGAAGCAGTGAGAAAAAAACAAAGAAAATTTGGCCATTTTGGAGCTCCACTCTACCCTCTGGTTTATCTGCTGGGTATGTCATCATGGCTTTGGCTGTCTGTTAGTTTGATACTACACTGCAGCAATTAACTAAGTGATTTAGGCAAAGAGTAAATATTAGAGATACTCTGATATCTCAAGGAATTGGCCTCACCTATCATGAGCTTCTTCATCTCTTCACTATAATCTAGGGCTGAGGTAGATCTGAACTCAGGTGTTTGCTGCCTCAAAAGCAACTGCTGCCCTTGCAAAGCAGATTTATTTCTAAAATCTCATCTTTTGGACTAGCTGGCTGGAATGTTGTTATTCTTCCTCAAAGAGCTTTCAATAGAGACATAATTTGTGATAGTTTTGAGGTATTTCTTTGTGTAACACTTGAACTTTGAGGAGAAAAATCTGTGATCATATACAATATAGTCCAATGTCTATCTAATGTGCTAATTGCAAAAATTTTCTGTTTGACACTGGTCAGATTTGTTCAGAATTAAGTCATTTCTCCGAGGAATCATTATCTAGATCTAGCATATATGTAAGGAACTTGGCTAAGCTCTGTTCCCACTCTGTTTCCTTCATAAGTAATTCCATTGAAAGCCTAGTTGCTGTTTTAGAGACGACAGTAAGGCAAAACATTTCTCAGAAGACAGATATAGAAGAACCATAACCAACATTGGCAAATTATATAATCTGAGTCCATATTTTTATCCTCCCTATCACAAAGCCCATGGGAAGGCATATTATATATTTTGACACATTGTCTTGCTTTGCATAACTGTGTATGCACTTGCTGTTTTAAAATGATACTTCTTCCTTATATCTTTTAACTCAACAGTATACTCAGAGACTGGAGGACGTGCATGGGGGCTGGCTGCCCAGATAGGCCCTACACAGTGGTGTTTTCCTTGGTGGATTGACATGATAATGGGTTGTGTATTTCAGCACTGCAGGCTGAGAACTGTGATTTTGTTAGCAGACTAGTTGGGGGTGTATCCATCTCTCAGAATCAGATTCATGTTAATACAGTTCGTGTATTGTATTAAATACAAATGAGAATGCCAAATTTTTTTCTTTACAATGAGAAATATAACTTATATAGGCTGTAGTGCTCAAGTAAATAACAGTTCACAGAATCCTCTCCCGATAGACAAACTGTATGGGAATCCAAATGATAATCTCAATGTCAAATTATTGATTTATAATGAGATATGCATATGTCACATGGATGAAAATAGTACTTGAGTTGGCCTGACAAATTCATTCTTTCTATGTAGATTAGTGACATGGGATGCCAAATTTTCTGAAAGATGCTGGAGGACTTGGATTCAAAACAGTGGAATGAGTTGATCTTAAAGTTGTCTACCAACTAGGAGTTCAAGAATTCTCCCCTTCTACCAGGCTGAGCTTGTTAAAAAAAAACCCCAAAAAACAAAACCAACTATAAACTACATTGTTTGAGTTCCTGTGACCAAAGTAGTAATACGATGTTTGTTTTCTGCCTTTCTTTTTTCCCATGCTTTTGTTGACCAACTGTCTTCTCTTCAAAAAGGGCATGATACAGTTGACGAGACTTTTGTCTACCATAGCACTGATTCACCCAGTCCCAATCACATTTCCTCCCTGTATTCCCTAAGATTACTTCCAGACCATCTTTATTGGTATTTGGGGTATGCCCAAAAACTAAAGTCAAACACGTACAGTTTATTGGTCTAACCCCACATTTGTTTAATCATATCCTCTTTTTTTTGCAAATCCTCAGAATCAACTCATTGTAACCCACTGGCACTGAAAACACTTGTGTTTCTCTTCTAAATTTCCCTAAAAGGCAAATAAGGCAAGTTTGTGAGGGCCTGGAGAAATAAGTGTTTTCTGCCCCTAACATTTAATGTGAATTTAAATGGAAAGAAGACTTGTTTTGCAAAAGGAAAAAAGAAATCCCACAAAAGTTAAAAGATGGGCCCCTCTTTTTGGCGATACTAAATATATTATGAGATGATTTCAGGAGTGAGGGTATGTTTTCCCATACATGAATAGACCCACTTGCATCCTCCCATGAAGTACTAAAAGAATGGCTCCTACCATTCCTACCATTCCTATAGGAATCTATAGGAGATAGGAGTGCTATCTCCTACCACTTAATCGAAGGTATACAAATGGTCGCCTAATATGTTTTTTGGACACTCACTTCCAAAGCTGTCAACTTTTTCAGAATAAGGGTGGCAAAAATCAGAATAGCTGCATGTTAACTTTGACCACGGTCAGATGTAATCAATGTCTTCCACTAACCCAATATGAAAAGCACTTATAATTTTGTGAATAGTTCTCTTTATAGAGAGAGTGCGTTTCTATGCAAAGATTAAGATAATCTGGAGTTCTGAAGCTGCGACTATGTACCGATAGTACACTCGATCAGTTATGATTTTCTTGCCAATTTCGATATCTTGCATCGGGTCCTACCCTGGGGAAAAGGCTGGTGCTTTAAGTGGATTCCTGCATGTTTGAACTTCACAAAGGTTCAAAGGTTTGCAGATGGTCTGGAAAGGTAAACAGTTGTCCTAAAGTCATTCTTCAGCTTCTGACTTGGCTTGTGATTTAATTGCCACCTCATTAATATGGGCCACTGGGTGTGAATTTTTCAAAACAAGATACATCAAGAAGACTGTGTGAAATGTTCCGTGGTTAGAGATTTTATCCCCTACCCCCATCCCCCATGTTTCTTGAACTTCCAACTACAAGAGCCTGGTTTGATAAATATGCCCCGTCTTTTAGGTCATGGGGTTAAGTATCAGCTCAGGCTTTTTGAACTTTTCACATTTTTGTGTAAGTATAAGCAAATACTTACTAGGCCCTAAAAGTAAAAGTCTATGAAAATAAAGGACCTTAATGAAAGAGTGAAGTAAGCAAAATATCTTCATGGCTCCTCACCTTGCCTTTCTGGGCTCTTTATCATCCTTTTAGTGAACAGTATCTCATCCTTTGATTCCCAGTATTTACACCTTTCTGGAATTTTTGCATTTAAAAAAACAAGAACATAGGAGGACAACTACACTTAACATAGGTTATTTAATTGCTAATGGTGAAATGTGATAGGAAAAGAAGCAGGAAAATTCCAGGAATTGAAAAACCATAACTCAAAGTAGTGCCTACGTAGGAAGGCAATATGTAAATCCCTATATATAAAGGCTATTCACAACCTATAAAATAAATAAGGATCCTACTTTATTCCATTCCTGGTACAATACTGCCGTGCACACCAAAATCAGTCAATAATTACTATGAAAAATATACACACACATATGCATTTACTTATTATCAAATATTGCAAGCCAATACACAAATTAAGTAATACCAAAATGCTGTGTCCTGTTCTACCTTCCCCAAGACTAGGCTTACTCCCTAGAGACAACTTTTTCATTTTTTTAAAACAAGTTCTTATTTTTAGATAATCCTAAAGAGATCTAAACCCTAAGTCATATGGAGAACTCCATAATTTCTTGACTTGACAGATTTAGATGATATCCATTTACTCTGCAGTTTGAAATTGGGTATTTTACAAACTTATTCTTCCCCTCCTTTTTCTATTAATATTCTCACCCTTCTTCTATTAATATAACTGCAATATAACTGAATGCTTTAAGTAAAATACTTAAAGTGCTTTTCTTGTTCTGATAACTTTCACCAACACTATCTCTTTATTCCTCATGGAATGTAAGGAGGATTTGGGTTCCCTTACACTTTCCTCAACTTTTTCTGCATTTCCAATCCTACTTTCTGTCAACAATTCCTTTGCTGAGTTATTGTTGATATTTGCATTCTATGCTGAAAATACAACCAAGTCTGTTCAAAGGTTAACTTTAACATCAGGGCAATAAACAGTATTGACATCACTATGATCACATAAATATTATTTATTGTTAGGTCAAGAAGTATTTTAGGCTTACTTGTTTTTACTCTAAGGGTCCAGTGTCATGACCTCAAGTACACTGAAAACATTCAAGTTCAGGTCAATGACTTTTTTCCCCTTAAATTTAGTCAATTGTTTAAAATTAAGCCACATTTTTCATGTATTCTATTATCCTCTATCATATCTTCAAACATTTTTTACTCTCATATCATTTAGTCTTTGGTCTGCCTTCCCCATCCTCCAGGAATTCCACCCCACTCCATCCCCCAGAGTCCTCCTTTCTCCTGCTCCAAACTGGACTGATTGCGCCCAAACCTGCGGCATAGTGGTCCTACTGGGTTGAGTCTTATTCTTCTTGGTTAAAGCCACTGTTTCCTGGATTGCATAGCTCCCTATGTCTTAGTTTATCTATCTTTTCTTTATTATATGTACTCAAGTAACTGTCTAAGAAATAGAATATGGGAAATAAATATCCTGGTTCTAACATGCTTTCATGTTTGTAGGATACTTTGGCTGAGTATGCAATCCTAAGTAGAAGAATTTGCCTTTCAAATTTTAAAAGGTCTGGTCCATTGTTGTTTGGTGAGAAGTCAAGTTCCAGGATGAGTTCTGTTCCCCCTATTTCTCTCTCAAAACTTTTAGGATCATTTCATTGTTTTAGGTGTTTAAATGCTTCCAATGACACACTTGAACATCTTTTTTGCCCTTATTTTGCTATATACTCAGTGAGACTTCTTAGCTTCCTTCAGCTAAGAAGAATTTATTTCTGCTGTTTCGTTAATAATGTCCTTTCCTCCATTTTCTCTCTTCTCTTTCTGTGGGTCCTAATACTTGGATGCTAGAACTTTCAGATTTATCCTTTCTCATTATTTGTGTCTTTTCATTTTAGTCTGTATGTTTAAGAGTTTCTTGGCTTTATCTTTAATTTTTCTACTGATTTAGTTTAACAACTGTGTTTTTTTAATCTATTTTTTATTTTTTCTAAAAGATACTTAGATTACATAAAATGTTACATAAAAAAATATAAGGATTCCCATATGGCCCACTCCTCACACCTCCCCACACCTCCCTCTTTTCCCCACATCAACAACTTCTTTCATTAGTGTGGTACATTCATTGCAACTGATGAACACATTTTGGAGCATTGCCACAAAGCTTGGATTATAGTTTGCATTGTAGTTTACACTCTCTCCCACTCAATTCTTTAGGAAAAACCATGTTTTAAATAGTTGTTCTCTCTCTTTTTCTCAATTTTAATTTTCCTCTTTGAAAACATCTTGTTTTTATTTTTTGGTTTGTATGTTTATTTTATTTTTTGTTTTTTTGATTTATAGATTATCCAAGTTGTCTAAGTGTAACAGGGTTTTGTTTTTCTTCTTTGATTCCTGAATTATCACTGTAGTCCAGTTTGCCTATCTTAGTCTTTATCCATTAAGCGACTGGATTTCCTAATCTGTTTAGTATGCTTGATTTTCTAGTTCTATTTAAGGAAAAATGGCTTTCCTTTGCTCCTATAGGACTGTTTATCTTCAAGTCTCTATCCTGAGTGGGAATTCTGGGAACGGGGAGGCAGATGGGCGGGTGATGAGGTACCATGTTAGGGTGAAGAGGTGGAGTTTGGCATCAGTGGCTCTCCTCCACGAGAGAATGAGAGAATCTGTCCTCGTATGCAAACATCTCACTAAAGATCTGTCTTTCTCCAGGAAATCTGTTCAATTATTTCAAAGAAGCACTGCCAATAACTTTTCTTATGCTTCTTATCCAAAATATTCGGCTTTTGTTTTTTTGGGTTAGGACTTCTTTCTCCCTCCTTGGGATTAATATAGTGTTTATTCTTGGCATTCAGAATGGGGGGAATGAGTGGATTGGAGAGGAGACCAGTGTATATTCCATATGCAGAATTTATTTGGGTTCTCTTTTCAGTCACACTTTTTATTTCAGCCCTTGGAGCCCTCTGAGGTTCCTTTATAGATGTCCCCCTACCAATTCTACACTGACATCACTGGAGGTTTTGGACTGTGGCTTCTTCTGCTTGTGTCATCACCATCCCAACACCCACCATTCCAGCTCTCTTTGTTATTCACTCATTCCTTTTTCTTCCTTTATGTAACATATTTATATAACGTAAACAATAAGTATTTTATATAATAAATACTTATATAAATATACATTTTAATAAGTGTGTTAGATATATTTAGTGGACTCTCTGAAAGGAGTGGAGGCAAAAATAGACTGCCTTCTTGAACCACAGTAATTACCAACCTGAAGCACGAAATCTATATAAATCACTGACTGCATTCTGTTTTTTAAATATATATATATATATTTTAAAGATACTTAGATTACATAAATGTTTCATAAAGAATAGATTGTATTCCCATATGCCCCACTCCCTATACCTCCCACATTAACAACATCCTTCATTAATGCGGCACATTCATTATAATTGATGAACATATTTGGAGCATTTCCACTAATCATGGATTATAGTTTACATTGTAGTTTACACTCTCTCCCACTCAATTCTGTAGGTTATGGCAAGATAAATAATGGCCTGTATCTGTCATTACAATGTCATTCAGGACAATTCCCAAGTCCCGAAAATGCCCCCACATTACACCTGTTTTTCCCTCTCCCTGACCTCAGAACCCCCAGTGGCCACTGCCTCCACATCAATGATATAACTTCTTCCGTTGGTAGAATCACAATAAGTCTATAGTAGAAGACCAGTAAGTTTACCTTAGTCCATACTTCGTTCCCCAGTCCTCAGGATTTTGGATGGTGATGTCCACCCCACCTCTAATTGAGAGGGGGCTTCGATCCCATAGGGTAGATGGATGGACTTTCCTGCTTGCACTTGTAGGCTCTTTTTCCTTGGGATGGTCATTGTCCATCATCATCTCCTTGTTAGTTGTCCTGAGTGAGCAATGACTGCATTCTCAATCCACTGGCTGTGCCTTTTTAAAAAAATTCTACTTTATTTTAAGCACCAGATCTGTAACCAATTATTATTATACTTATCTTTGATATCCGATGAGTAATAAACTCCAGACCCTTGGAACTCCTCTTGCCTCACACACCTTTTTCTCAATATATCATTTTGTGATCACATATGTTTCGGAGTTTTCTTGACTTATTGTATATGTACACATTTTTCCCATAAGACACTGCAACAGCCACAGATAAATCCAGGCCCACTCCTTTCTTGTTGTGATCTGTAAAATAGTTCTTAATCCTTACACTGGTTTGTCATGTATAGTGCTGTATACCATATGCCTTTTCTAAAAAGATTTATTTTATTTATTTCTGCTCCCCCCACCCCTGTGTTTGTGCTTGCCGTCGGCTCGTCTTCTTTTTTGGAGGCACAGAGAACCAAACCCGGGACCTCCCATGTGGGAGAGAGGTGCCCAGTCACTCGAGCCACATCCACTCCCTGCTTGTTGTGTCCCTCATTGTGTCTCCTTGGTGCATCAGCTCAGTGTGTCAGCTCGCCG
>PVKH010050031.1:0-10050 GCA_004027955.1 Chaetophractus vellerosus | reverse complement strand
CATTTTAAAAACTTAATATAACCCAATATCAAACAAGATAATGAATATATAAGAAAAGAAAGGGGAGTAGATGTGGCTCAAGTAGTTGAGTCCCTGCTTCCCATGTGGGAGGTACCAGGTTTGGTTCCCGGTGCCTCCTCTCCTGAAAAAAGTAAAAACAAACAACAAGCAAAAAACAAAACAAAACAAAACAAAACAAAAACGATAAAACCAACTCAGGGAGGCTGATGTGGCTCAGTGATTGAGTGCCAGCTACCCACATACAAGGTCCTGGGTTTAATCCTTGGCCCCGGGTACCTCGAAAAGAAAAGAAAAGAAAAGAAAAGAAAAGAAAAGAAAAGAAAAGAAAAGAAAAGAAAATTGTAGCCCTAACCCCCAAAAAGAAAAATTCCAGACCAATTACACTTATGCACACCCAAACAAGAATCATAAACAAAACATTGGTAAATACGTTATATGTTCATGCACACTGTACATCATGACCAAGTTTGTTTTTTCCAAGAAATGTAAGATGTATCCAATTAATATATATATATTATGTCCTTAATGACATTAATAGATCAAAGGAGGAAGAAAACAAATGACCAACTGAATAGGTTCAGAAAAATTGTTTGAAAAAAATTAACACACATAACAAAAACTCCCATCAGCCTCAGAATGAAAGTAAACTTCTTTAACCTGTAAAAGGGTAGCTACAAATTATGTACAGCAAATACCCTTTATAATGGTGAAATAGTCCAGCATTCCTGTTAAATACAAGAGTGAGACATATCTGTTTACTATCACCACTCCAATTTAGCGTCATACCAGAGATTCTACCCAGAAGATTAAGATATGAAAAAGAAATAAAAGTTAAGATTGGCTAGGAAAAACCAAACTTTTTATTTGAAAATTACATAATATTACATAAAAGGCCAAAAGAATCCTCCAACAAGTTACTGAAATGAATAGTAATAAGATACAACTTATATAATTAATACAGATATGAGTAATAAATATTCAATATTATTTTTAAAAAGATACTATGTACAGAAACAAAAGCTAGTCTAAAACACTAATTGCAAAGCCACCAAAAATGGTATGGTACTTAGAAATACATCTAGAGTCAAGACAATTGAAAAAAATTTTAAAGACATTTGTTTTTAAAATGACTCAAATGAAGAGATAAACCCTATAGGAAGACTCTATATCATAAAGATTTCAGTTCTTCTTAAACTGACCTATAGATTCAACATAATTCCAATCAAGGAACTTGACAAACTGATATTAAAACTTATATGGAAGAGAAAAGATGGTCCAAAAGAGAAGTAAGATGGAAAGACTAATACTGGAAACAAGACTTATTTTAAAGCCTTCGTCATTAAGACAACGCAGTATTGGCACAGGTATAAGCAAATATACCTCCAAACTCCAGGCTTCCAAAAGAAGCCTCCAAACAGGACCGCACACATACGGAACCCTGACATGTGACACAAGTGGCACTGTAGTCCAGGGGAAGAAGGATTCCAAACATTCCACACACACAGAATCACACACAGGTGAATTAACGACTTTAATGTGAAAGACAAAACTAGGAAACTTTCTGGTATATGGAAAGATTTCGTAAAAAAGAGACAATACGTGCAAACAATAAATGTGTTTACATATTTTGCTAAGTTGAAATGAAGACTTCTTTTAATAAATACACTATAAAGAAGTGAAATTACAGGTCACAGACTGGGAGCAGATATATACAATGCATGTAATCCACAAGAATTAGTATTCAGACTATATATAAGAACAGGTTAGTAGTCAGAATATGTCAAAGAAGAAAAGAACAACCCAATACAAAGATAAGCAACAACAAAAAAAGAGAATATACAGTCCAATATTAAAAGGGTAAATTATAAATGACTTTTCAAAGAAGAAGATAATCAACTAATAAAATATAAAAAGTTTTTAACCTCTTTGATAATCAAGAAAATAACATTTAAAACCAATGAAGTAATATTATCAGATTGGCAAAACTTAATATATCTGAAATACATCGGACATACCAAATGTCAGTGAGGACTGGGAACAATACAAATACTTACGCAATGCAGGTGGGAGTACAAACAGAAACAATTAAAAAAAAAATTGGGGAGAGTGGCGTCATTAGCACGGTGACATAAGACATCCCTTGGAAAAGTCTCCCCTCAGAATCAACTAATAAAAGGATAATTGCTTAGTACTCTAGAGGACGATAGAGACTAGAGAAGGACTCACAAACACTGAATCAAAGAAACAGAAACATAATCTCCAAGATCAGGGGGGATATTTCCATTCTAGGCCCACCAGTACAGACCCTCCCCCTCACTCTGTCCTGCACAGCTTGGGAGTCTTGCAAAGGCATCACAGCCTGGGTCCCTCCTCCTCCAATGGAGCAGACTTCAAAACCATTCACTGGAGTGAGTTAGAACAACATGCATATCCAGGCACAGGGACCCAAGTCCACAGAGACCCAGGACAGAACACAAGCTTCCGAGTCATACTGCATACAAAAGGGCCCCCGGGGAGTTAAAAGAGAAAGAGAGAGAGACCATGGCACAACTGTTGGCAAAGGTGCACATACTCAATCCAGGTTCTGTTGTCTGAACCACCTAAACACAAGACGGACTTTTCTGGGTTGACCCCATCTGGCTCACCAGGATGGTATGCCCTAATGGGGAAGAAACAGGAGGCAAAAAAGCCTCACAGGAAAAAAGTGGGGAGAGGAGGTGGGACTGAATTGCTGTAAGACAGGACACGTCCCAGAACTGAAAAGTGTAATGAACAAGGACACTGAGTGAGGGAGAGAATTAAAACAAATCATAAGAGCTGGGCAAAAAATTCTGCACAAAAACAAAGAGAGCAGATCAAGATTTCTGGAGAAGGAACAGAGGAAAGAAAGCTTTCTCCGGAGGTGAAACAATTGCACAAATAGTACCCTCAGCCTGGGTCCGGACGGGCCCAGTAAGGGTAGCCCCTAAACCGCTGTCCCCATGGGGCTGTGTTTTCCTTGTCCCGCGGAGGCTGAGCCTCCCTCGCTGGACCCGGAAGAGAAAAGAGCAAAACTTGCAGAAGCTGCAGAGAGAAGACAGAGGGAGGTTGCATCTCGGGGCATTTTGGATGTTCAATCTGTGGAAGAAAAGAGAAAGAAAAAGGAAAGATTAGAAAAACAAATCACTTCATCTGGACCCCCACCAGAAGGTGGACTTAGATGGACAGTTTCATAAAACATAACATGAGTGGAAAAGTCTCCTACCAATAACTTTAATGTCTGCAATCAAGCGGACCTTCTCAATTTAATTTCTTCTCTTTGAATAAAAGAAGAGTCAGACTGTAACTTTAATGTCCATAAACACAGTACTAAATCTATATAGAAAATATTGCAAATCCTTTTGATTTTCAAGCTTAGTAAATGGCCAGTCTTTTCATTAAATGCTTATTTTCCTATATTTACTCTTCTGCAGGCAGTGAGTATGTGCCATTTTTTAGCAGTTAAAGCATGGACCTAAATGTTGAATATATCTATATCTGCATGTAAAAACTATGCATACATCTGTGATACTAAAATTTTCCATTTTATTTTCTCTTCTTTCTAAAATTATCTAGCTATTTATAGTTGTGCTGTTTAGCCATGTATCTGTCTTGATTCACCTGTATTTGAAGACTTTTGCTTAAATTTATAGATGTAGTGCCTTTTAAAACTGATCACCAAGGAAAACCTTGAAAAATCAGTTAAAGGCCTTTTGTGAAGGAACACTGTAAATTTTTATAACTTGCCAAGTATTGAATATTTGTGGACAAATGTTGAATTTTTCTCCTGGTTTTTATTGTTGTAACTTATAAAATTAACATATTGTATTTTACATTATAATGAAAGTTGTTGGTTTTTTTGATATTTTACTCAACTTAAAATTATATATTACTGGAACCATCAGATGGCAGTGGTACAATATACTATTGTATATCAGATTATAGTCTATAAAGATCATTGGAGAAACTGGATGTGTTAAACTGAAAAATTTTTTTGTAATTTTTTTTAAATTTATTAAAGAATGATTATAGAATTTATACAGATGTGAAATTGCCAAGGAAACTACTAGTATGTGAGAAACAGACATTATATTTTAAAATATTTACTTCAAACATAAATATTATGAAGTATTTCTATGTGATACATAGTTACAAACTTAGATTTTCATTCATTAGAAACAGAAATTTCATAGCATTTTGTTTTGTGAGTTTTTTTAAAAAATAATAAGCTAAAATATAAGAATTACTGCTTCTTTTGATAAGCTATTGTAGTTGCTAACTTTTTTGAATGGCAAGACCACATATTGAACCTTAAATTAGAATTTGCAGATTGTGAATGCTAATAGAGACTAAATTAAATAGACCAGTTCACTTGATTTTCAGAAAAGAAACTGAGCCACCATCTCACCCCTCCCTCCTACAACACCTTTATTACATTGCAGTATATTGTAGAGTTTGAACTATAAGAGACAAAGATAACCTGATTACTCATGGAAAAACTACCTTTTCTAACATAGTATGAGATATTCTATGAATAGCTAGGTGAGACATAATTAAGCTAAATTTTCTTCATCCTTTAGAAGATGAGTGGTATTTTTGTTCATATAGGATAGTTAAATCATTGAATTGTTTTTAGAAATAAATATTTTTTACTTTATGAAGAGGATTAATTTTTCCAAGGCAAAGAGGAAAAGGAATCTTCAATAGCTGAGTGGATTTAGAACTAGAGCATTCCATCTTTGAGCTGTACAAATCTTTCCTACTATTTTAATACAGTGAGAACAATTTTACCTCAACTACATTTTAAAGAATAAGAACTTGGGTTAATGGTCAGGGAAACCTCAGGGATGCTTTCTTCTCTTTGAAATGAATGAGAACAGTGCTTCAGGCTGTTCGGTGTGTCCATACAATCTTTGAATTTATAGTTAGGCATGTTTCTTTTACAATACTCTAAAGGAGAAATGATATTAGTCTTCAATTTTCTTGGAGAACAATAGTAAATGTTTACACCCAGGAGATAATGTCCTATTTTTAATAACATATACCCAAATACTGTGCTTATCTACTGTTGAACCAGGAATAATATGTTCGTATGTTGCTTTCTGGGAACAATGGGCTATGATTGCTCTAACCAAACATGCCTGCCTCCAAGCATGTGATCAGCTTTCCCCAAAATCACGTGGGTTACATGGACTAGGGTGGACACCTAAATGTTAGAATACTATTAGGAAGGGGAAGGGAAAAGGGCTGGATATCTGATAGAAACCAGAAATGGCTACTAAATTTATATATATATGCAGACACACATATACATACCTACATACACACACACTCGTATACCATACATTTAGGCATCTCCATCATAAAATTATGATTATTTCCTGACGAAAACACTTAACTGGGAACTCATTTGCTATAATTTAAGTAGGAAACAACATTTCTTTCTACATCCACCCAAACCAAATTGCTAAAATATAACTGAAATAGAATGTGTATACATGAAAATCAGATTAAGATACAAAATGCTTAAATCACTGCTTCTTAATTCTAATCATCAAACTATTAATATGGCTGGTGACAAAAAGTTGTATATTACTACATAAGCCCCTTTGTTAATATGCTGCATGTTTTTAAAATATTTGTGATACCACTGTTCTCACCGATTGTATTTGGAATGTAACACAGTACTTTTCCCACATGTTTTGTTAAAAATTCTGTATTGCCTTTTAGGAATATAAATATGCATTTTTTCCTATATATAAAAAATATATTGTACTGCATATCCAGGGCAAAAACCAGATAAATAAGAGCTGAGAAAATCTGAACAGTTAAACACAGGCTACTCTAAAGGTCCAGAATTAGTTGGACCAAGCATCATGAAGAACCTTAACATGAAGCCAATCACCAATAAACCCCTAAACAAGAGGGAGAAACTGACCTTCAGAGTTAATTCATCAAGATAATCAGAGGCCCAGACATCAGCAAAACATTATAAGCCATACTAAAAAACAAGAAGAAATGGTTCAGTCAAGGGAACAAATTAAAACTTCAGAGGAGACATGGAATTTGGAACAAGTAAACAAAGTGTTCAAACAAATCTCCTCAATCAATTCAAGGAGATGAAGGAAAATATGGATATAGAGATAAAGGATTTTGTTTGTTTGTTTTTTTATTGTTTTTGTTACATATCCCCTCCTTTCTGCCTGCTCTTGCTGTGCTCATCTTTGCGCTCCTCCGTGTCTGCTCCTACCACATGGGAGGTCCCAATTTCGTTTCCTGATGCCTCCTGGAGAAGGCGAGCTGGTCCGGTGGGCAGGTGCAGCGAGCTGACACAACAAGATGATGCAACAAAAGAGACACAAAGAGGAAAGACAGTGAGAGACACAACAAACCAGGGAGCTGATGTGGCTCAGGTGGTTGAGTGTATCTCTCTCACATGGGAGGTCCCGAGCTTGATTCCCAGTGCCTCCTAAAGAAAAGATGAGCCGACACAGAGAGCACACAGCAAATGGACACAGAAGCAGACAGCGACTGCAAACAACGAGGGGAGGGATAAATAAATAAAATAAATCTTTAAATATATATATATATATATATATATATATATATATATATATATTTTAGAGACATACAACAGCATATTTAAACAGGCAGAAGAAAGAATCAGTGAAATGGAAGACAGGGCAATCTAAATCATATAGTCAGAAGAACAGATAGAGAATAGAAAAAATTGAGTACTTTCTCAGGGATTTGAGTGGCAGCATGAAGCCCACAAACATACATGTTATGGGTGTCCCAGAAGGAAAAGAGGGGAAAAGGAACAGAGAGAATATTTGAGGAAATAGTGGCCAAAAATTTCCCAAATCTTATGGAAGACATAAATATACATGTCCAAGAAGTACAATGTACTCCAAACAGAATAAATCCTGATAGACCCACTCCAAGGCACATACTAATCTGAATGCCAGATGCCAAAGATAAAGAGAGAATTTGCAAAGCAGCAAGAAAAAGGTGTTTGTCACATACAAGGGATCCTCAATAAGACTAAGTGCTGCTGTCTTGGTACAGAAGCCACGGAGGTGAGAAGGCAGTGGTAGAATATATTTAAAGTACTGAGACAGAAAAACTGCCAGCCCCAAATTTTTTTATCTGGTAAAACTGTCCTTCAAAAATGAGGGAGAGTTAAAAATATTCAGAAACAGAGAGTTCATCAACAAATGACCTACCCTAAAAGAATTACTAAGCTGAAATGAAGACAGGAGAGAGTGGCTTAGAGTAGTGTGAAGAAATGAAGATCTTCAGTAACCAAAAGGGTAAATGCAAAAAAACAATATTACTGTATCCTCAACACACAGCTCTACTCATTAATTCCTATAAGAGTCAGAATACAATTGAATAAGAAAAAGGCGTATTTCCTGATAATGGACATACAAAATATAAAAAGGTAATGTGGGACAAAAACAACATAGACAGAGGAAACAGAAGGTTATGGCAGCAAAGAACATGTATGCCTTGAAGCTAGGTAGGTATCTTTTCAAATTAGGTTACATAATATAAAACCCAGGATAACTACAAAGAAGGTATTTGAAAATATACAGAGGGAAGCAGATGTGGCTCAGGCGATTGAGCTCCTGCCTATCACATGGGAGGTCTGGGTTTGATTCCCAGTGCCTCCTAAAGAAGACAAGCAAGACAGCGAGCTGACGCAACGGGCTGGTGTGGCAAGCTCACACAACAAGATGATGCAGTAAGATGATGCAACCAAGAGACACAGTGAGGAAACACAATGAGAGACCCAACAAAGCAGGGAGCAGAGGTGGCTCAGGCGATTAGGCGCCTCCCTCCCACATGGGAGGTCTGGGTTCGGTTCCCAGTGCCTCCTAAAGAGAAAAGAAGACCAGCACACAGCAAACAGACACAACAAATGCAAACAACGAGGGGGTGGGGAGAAATAAATAAGTAAAATAAATCTTTAAAAATATATATATATATTTACACAGAAGAGCGGATATGGCTCAAGAAGTTGAGTGCCTGCTTCCCACATGGGAAGTTCTGGGTTTGGTTCCCAGAACTTCCTAAAGAAAACAAACTAACAATAAGCAAAACAACAAGCAAACAGACAAGGAAGCCAACTCAGGGGAGCTGATGTGGCTTAGTGGTTGAGTGCTGGCCTCCCGCATATGAGGTCCTGGGTTCAATCCCTGGTCCTGGGACCTAAAAAAAAAAAAAAAAATACATACAGAAACAGAAATGAGAAAGAGATCAGTCATATAAATGAGAAAAGATAAACTATATAGAAAAGGAGGTTGTAATAAAAAAAAAGAGACATGCAAAATAGCTATGATATATAAAAACCAAAACAAAATGGCTGAAGTAAGTACTGCCTTTACAGTAATAACATTGAATGTTAAAGGATTAAACTTCCCAATCAAAAGACACAGATTGGCAGAATGGATTTAAAAAAAAAAAATCTATGTGTCATTTATAAGAGACTCACCTTAGACCCAACACACAAATAGGTTAAAAGTGAAAGAATGGGAAGAGATATTCCATGTAAATAGTAACCAAAAAAAAAGCTGGGGTAGCTTTTCTCATATCAGACAAAATAGACTAAGTCAAAAACTGTTATAAGACACAAAGAAGAACACTATATATTAATAAAAGGGGTAATCCACCAAGAAGAAATAAATATCATAAATATTTATGAGCCTAACCATGGTACACCAAACATTGGCAAAATTTTAGGGAGAAATAGACACCTCTACAATAATAGTTGGAGATGTCAATGCACCGCTCTCATTAATAGACAGAACAATAAAGAAACAGAGAACTTGAATAATATGATAAATGAATTTGACCTAATAAGACATATGCAAAACATTGCAACCCAAAACACATTCTTCTCAGGTGTACATGGATCATTCTCCAAGCTGGATCACATGTTGGGTCACAAAACAAGTCTCAATAAATTTTAAAAGATTGAAATTATCCACAGCATCTTCTATGACCTAGTAGAATGAAGACCTAACTGCACACTTGGAGGAACTAGAAAAAGAACAGCAAACTAATCCCAAAGCAAGCAGAAAGAAAGAAATAACAAAGAGCAGAAATAAATGAAATAGAGAATAAAAAACAATGTAAAGAATTAACAAAACCAGAAGTTTATTTTTGAAAAGGTCAATAAAATGGACAAACCCTTAGCTAGACGAACAAAGGAAAAAAAGATAAAAATATATAAAGTGAAAAATGAGAGGGGGGACATCACTACTGACCCCACAGAAATAAAAAGGAACATAAGATACTGTGAACAAGTATACGCCAACAAATTATACAACCTAGATGAAATGGAAAAAATCCTAGAAACACATGAACTACCTACATTGACTCTAAAAGAAATAAAAGACCTCAACATACCAATTACAAATAAAGAGATTGAATCAGTCATCAAAAATCTCCCAACAAAGAGAAGTCCAGGAACAGATGGCATCACAGGTAAATTCTACCAATCATTCCAGGAAGAATTAATACCAATCCTACTCAAATGCTTCCAAAAATATTGAAGAGGAGGGAATATTACCCACATCATTGTATGAAGTTAACATCACCCTAGTACCAATGCCAGATAAAGATATTACAAGAAAAGAAAATTATAGACCAATTTCTCCTGTGAAAATAGATGCAAAAATCCTCAACAAAATAATTGGAAACTGAATCCAGGACCACATTTAAAGACTTTTACACCATAATCAAGTGTGTGGGTGAGTCGTCAGGCTCTGTCCTTGGGTGCGCCACCAGGCCCCATGAGTCATGCAGCAAGATGATGACATAAGAGGAGAGTGACACAAGGGAGAGCCAAGATGAGATGCACCGAAAAACCAGGAACTAAGGTGGCACAGGTGGTAGGACACCTCTCTCCCACATCGGAGGTTCCGAGGATTGAATCCCAGTGAAGACAGGAGGATAAGGGTGAGAAGAGAGGGCAGGAAACGGACACAGAGCATTGCCCAGTGA
>PVKH010050030.1:0-10038 GCA_004027955.1 Chaetophractus vellerosus | reverse complement strand
TCTAGTGTTTCCCTTTCTTAAATCTCAATGTGAAAAGGATAATTGGAGTACATTTCCTAAATAATAGAATTGTTTACCCATATTCTTTTGAACAGATATTCTTATTGTTTTCCAACAATCAGGACCATCACTCATGGCTGGGGCGGGAGGTTATAAATTCATTTCTCAAATGTTCAAGGAAATATCTGGTAACACTCTGGCTACAGCAGAAAAACAAAACAAACAAACAAACAAACAAAAAACACAATACCAGCAACAACTCAAATTCTTGCAGGGCTTCTCACTACAATATCATGTAATATTAGTTCATCAACAACTCTAGTGGACTATGACTACCTTAAGTTAATAGAACTTATTTACTTAGGAATCTTTAGGCCCTAGCAATATACCTAAAACCAAAATTATGGCCAAGGAAAAAGGAATATTAAAAATATAAAAGAATTATTTTGAAGCAGGCAATTAACTAATGGAAGGACACCATATTATTCTCCCTAGATGATCTTTAACACATTTATTAGTAAAGATCTATTCTGTAACAGCCTTTATGTTATAATATGTAGCCATCTTGAATGAGGAATGTCCTGATTTGTTTAATTCTGCTACGTGCAGTAGATTTGGATTCTTGCTGGCTATAAATTAAAGAGGTATCTCTGTCCAAGTAAAATTACAGTCAAAATATATATAAAAGGCAAATGGCCAAGAATGGCCAAAATAATCCTAATTAAGAAGAACAAAGTGGAAGTACTTGTCCTAGTGGATAGCAAAACTTGTTATAAAGCTATAAGAATCAAGACAGCTTGTTATCATCACAGGAATAGCCATATCACACATATGCAGACACTTGATTCATATTAGTGTCAGTACATATCAGTGGGAAAGGAATTATCTATCCAAAAATGATGTTGGAACAACTGGTTATACAAATAAGAAAAAGGAGAAAAAAAAGGAATTGGATCCTGACTCTTACCATACAAAAATTTTACTATCAGGTGAAGTAAAGGCTGAAATAGTAAAGGGAAACCATAAAACTTTTAGAATAAAATATGAAATAACATCTTTATAAACCTAGAATATGGAAGCATTTCTTACTCAAGGTGTGTGCACACACACATACTAATGAGAAAATAAAAGTTTGAAATATATTAAAATTGAGGATTTCTGCATGTAAAAACAATCAATAAATGGAGTAAAAAAGAAATAACAAAATGAGATCACCAGGCCTTAGAACTCAAAGATTTCCTACACATTTATAAGAAAAAGAAATCCAAAATAATAGAAAATTGATAAATATTTATCAGTTAGCCATTGCCACAATAATGTTGCATAACAAACAGCTTCAAAAAATTCAGTGGCATTCAACAATAAGGATTTATTTCTCACTTATGTAGCTTTGGGCTAGCTGGGCAAATCTGTACCATGTGACTTCATTCTGGGGCCCAAGTTTGAAAGTGGTTGATAGTGACTGCCTAGAGTTCTTACTCATCGTTTCTTATGCAGAAGCACAAAAGAACCAGCCCCAAAACACAAGCACATTTCAAATTGCCTTTCACATCATTTTCGTTTCTATCACATTAGCCAAAGCAGATCACACAGCTAAGCCCAAAGGCTAGAGGAGGGAAAATACAGCCCTCCCACCAAGAGACTGTAGGATGGATATAGATATATATTACTATTAGAGGAGAGTGAAAAAATGAAGCAAAAAGTCAGTCAACCACATACATAAACAAGAATTTTATAGAAGAGCAAACATAAATGTCAAATAAATACAAGGAAGTTGCTCAAACTCATCAGCGATTAGGAAAACATGACAACAAAATTACAATAAGATAGCAATTTACATCCATCAGTTTTGTAAAAAGTTAAAAGTGATTGCAAGGAAGAAGAACAATGGGAATTTTATACCTTGCTGGCCAGAGTATAGGGAGTGTTTCAATGTCTTGAGAAAACAATTTGGCATTTTCTACTAAAGTTGAGAGTACCCATATCCTATAATTCAACAGTTATACACCTAGGTTGATATGCTAGAGAAAGTCACTTAAATGTGTCCATGTAAATATATATAAGAATTTTTGTAATAGTGTTTAAATTGGACACACACACTCATACATACATATCAAACACAAAACAAAAATACTGGGAACAAACTAGGTCTTTATCATGGAAAAATAGGCAAATTCATACTACAAGATCCTATTTAGTGGGAACCGGCTATGGCTCAATTGGTTGGGCTCTGGTTTACCACATGGGAGGCCCCGGGTTCAGTTCTTGGGGCCTCCTGGTGAAGGCAAGCCGCTGCGCGGTGAGCTGACGCAGCAGGAGGAGACAAGCAGACACAGAAAAAGGCAAAGCAAGTGAACACAGTGAGCACAAGCAGCAAGGGGGGGATATATAAATAAATAAAAATAGATCTTTAAAAAAAAAAAGGTCATATTTAGTAAGTGAAAATGAACTCTACCCCTAATCATATCAACATGGATAAAACTCACAAATATAATGCTGAGTAATAAAGTATAAACACTATGATTCCATTTTAAGTTCAAAACACATGGAAAGCTGAAGAATATATTATTTAAGAATAAAGTGAAAAATATCATATATACATATTATATAGGGAGTAAAATATATGATGTATATAGGATATCAAATACATGTAATCCATAAACAAAGGAATAATAAATACAAAAATCAGGTGAGAACTGCGACAAAATCAGGAAGTGACATATGGGAGACATCACATTTTGATGTTCATTGTCATTAGATGGATAGTGGGGAAATGGATTTTTACTTTTATTATTATAATTATTTGTATTATATATAAGTTATAAATCTTCATTTATAAGCATTTTATAATTTAAAAATGTACATAATATGAGGTGGTAATTCAAGATGTCTAACCCAGTTATCCCTTTAAGGAAAACCTAGAAGTTATTTTTTAAAGAGCTCTTTTGAATTCATTTATATTTTTACTGATTATTCCAACCAAGATCAAATAAACACTGACTGAAAGATAAAGATACATCTAGTATATTAATAATCAGGGAGTTAGATCTCCATCCTTATTTAAAATAACCAAATGCAAATATCAACTTTTGGTTCATGGAATGTTCCAAATGATAACAGAAATTTCTTGATTTAAGGGATCAAACAATTAAGGTACTTTTCTGTGCCTCTTTGCCACAGCCCCAATTACAGCTACCTCCCCCCTTTCTTATGGTCTTTTGAGATTTTTAGCTCGAAAGTGTCCTTCTATTCTTTTCCTGGTTATCAGTCCCGTGGTGACTTGCTTTCATTGTGAACTACATTTTCAGGAGCCTTGATGCTATTTAATGAGTTTACAGGACTAGCCATTTTATAAGAGGGCACCAAGCTCATTAGGGAAGGAGAAATGTTCCTACTGTGGTATTGATGGCCAAAATTTATAGATTCTGCTTTGCAGGTCATGGATCCATCATCTCATATACACATTATCCTCTCTCTCAGAGGTTCATATTCTCCAGGGAATTTTGCTGAGAGCTTCATTCTTCCATAGTGTGTTTGTCACATCAGGTCTTGATGCTGGAGTGCAAGTTTCAAACCACACATAATGTGAGATTTATCTGGAGTCCTCTTTTTATGCTTATTGAGTCATCACCATAAGTAAAATTTCACGTGGAAAAGAGAACGATTAATGATGTGATTTGAGTTGCTAGATAGATATCTTCAAATAATGTATATGGATGTGCCTACAGATGAATACCAGTCTAAATGAAACAGAGACCTAAAGGAACATACTTTCAAAATCTTTCCTTTAGTAGAGCATTCTATATAGTGAGAAAGGGTTAGCACCACAAGAATGCATCTTGCTTTACCGTGCTTGAATTTACTTATTTTGAAGATTGAGATGGAGCTAGAAGATTTTGAAAACTTAAGACCTCATGAAAACACACTCATGAATACATACAAACTTTTAAAATGGCAGAGAGGGGGTTCATATCAGGAGTTTCTAATTTGATGCTAGGTCAACTTTTTTAATATACCATGACCTGGATCTTGAAATTTTTTCTGAAACCCTATCAAGGTTAGCAAAGCCAATTCTTTACCATAAAGGAATAAACAAGTTCATGTACTTGAAAAGTTCATTCTCTCTGAGTGACCGATAAGTACACCCACCTGCTTCACCATATTTGTATTGTTAATGGTGACCAGATCAGTCATGGTCAAAGCACCGACATCTCTTCTTCTTCTAATCAGTGAACGAACTATCCTTTCCCAAGCATATTTTGGGGAAATGAATCAGAGGTGTTCCTTTAGAGTTCAAACACTGAAGAAGCTCCATTTTCTTCCAGTTGTCATGAGTGTGCTGGTTGTGTTTTCTGGTTCTGTAAACCAGAGTGCAATCTAAATACAGCAGGAGTAGTGAACTTGAATGTGTAGATCATCTGTCAAAAAGGCCTGGATTCAAGCGCTGGCTCCCATTTTACCCCAGGCAACTCACCAAACCTCTATAGGTGGCTTAAATGGTCTCTTAAGTCCCGTCCAGGACTGAACATTAGGAACATCATCCCTGACTTCCTGACCAATGAATCATGGTTCTGACCAATGGAAACCTCCTCAACGTTCATACGTACCCTCCATACCTAAGCATTAAATTATTATTTAAAAATGAATCATCTGCAAATGTAACTTGTTTCTTAGAAGTTCTGCAGGGATGTGACCATCACATAGCTTTAACACAAGTGTGTGATATTCTGTCTTTTTCTTCCTAGGTATTCGGTAGTTCATGAATTGCTGTCCTGTTTATCATTTGCAAAAAGTATGTTCATTTCAATACTGCGATAAGCTGATGCTTTGCTCTGACATAGCAAACTAAGTTACTTACACATTCAACATAAATTATCTTTTGGACACAGGTTTTAGATGTACACTACCTTTATTAAAACCAGTTAGGAATTTCTAGAAGTCATTTTGTGGTGTCTTGGATTTATGTACCCCAGAAAAACATGTTCTTAATTTTTTAATCCCTTCCTGTGGGAAGAGGACTTTTTGATCAGGCTTCTTCATTTAAGGTGTGGCTAACTGAATTACGATGAGTTTTAATCCTCTTACTGAAGGACTTTTAGAGAAGGCCACAGAGAGAAAGCCAAGGGGAAAAAGTCGAAAGCAAGAAGTTAACAAAACTTGGAGGAGAAAGGAGAAGATGCCTCCGTGTACATTGCCACGGGACAGAAAAGCCAGTCTACTGGGAGAAAGCAACACCTTGCCTCAGTTTTGGAACTCACCTAGCCTCAAAACCATGAGCTAATAAATTCCCATTGTTTAAGCCAACCCATTGTATGATATTTTTTTTAGTGAGCTAGTACACTAAAATACATCTGTAGCCAAAATTGGCCAATTAAACTTGACATACCAGGTTGTCAAGTTGAAACAGATGTTTATAGTTTCCAGTTAAATAATATTTTTACTAACAGATCTATTTGCCTCCTTACTTCTCTTTGTATTTTCTCTCTGAAAAAGTGTATTAGTTAAAAAAGATGAAGGTCCAATTATCGTTGCTTGTTTCATGACTTAAGACTTTCCAAGCCCACAGTGAGCATAAATTCTGCTTTTGAGGAAGGCAGCCACTTAGCATGCAGATATGGCATAATTTAATTTCCTTTCTACTGGTGTGTGGGGGATACCTGTGGGTCCAGTAATTACTATGGCAATGTTAGAACATGTTGGATTTATGGAAATTAGAATATGTAAGCACAGTAGATAATGTTTGTTTTTGATCCTGAAGTAAAGGTAATTGGTTTTAATTATCATAGTAAATGTTCTTTTTACTTCAGATAATTATAGGTGGACACTTCCATGTAAAGGATTTATTATAGTATCTTATGAGTTCTGCTAAGGCTATGGTTGAGAGAACAATTTCATTATATGTCCCTTGTAATTAGGGTATGTATTTTCTTTTCTTTTCTTTTCTTTTTTTAAGTAACACTTCAATCTGAAACCTCATGACTTTCTTTTTTAAAAACCTAGAGCTGAACGTTAGTAATTCTTCTTTCAAGTCTGCCTAATGAAGGACAGTAGGAAAGAAGGGTTAAGTTCCTGATATTTGCTATTGTCAAATTGTATCTCCTTTTAAATTAAATTTTTTTTTAAATTTTTACATACAATCTCCCTTCCTCCTCCCCCATCGCCATGGTAACCCCTAATCAGCTTTCTATCTCTGTGAATTTGGCATTTCTAGTCATCTTTTATAAATGATATTATACAATTCTTTTTCTTATGTGCCCTGCTTATCTCACTGAGCATAATGTTTTCAAGGCTCTTCCATGTTGCAGCTTGTCTAATAACTTCATTTTCTCTTATGGCTAAATGATATTCCCTTGAGTGTATGTATCACATTTTGTTTATCCACTCATTTATTGATGGACACTTGGGTTGTTGCCACAGAAATTCACAAAATTTTGGCTATTGTGCATAATGCTGCTATCAACACTAGTGTATATGTTTGAGACTGTTTTCACTCTCTCTGGGAAGTGGAATTGCTGGATCATATGGTATTTCTATATTTAACTTTTTGAAGAACCACCACTTGCTCTCTCTTAAAGTACACGCATTCTTTTATATAGGAAATGAGAATATATGGCTATATTGGTTTGTTTGTCCACCGGAAGAAACTTACTGCTGCCTTGGGATGTTGCCTCATTCTCTACATTATGATAAGAACACTTGCATTTAAGAAAATACTATGAAAGAATTCAAAACTCTTGTCTAAGATTAACATTCTAATGATGGGATCTAGATGATTTCATTTTTTATATGTTGTGAGGCAGATTAATGTGACAAATAAAATCATTTTGAAGGGGACCCATGAGAGTTGGCTGGGTTCTTTTGCCCAGAACAGAGAATTGGAATCCACACCAGGGTTTGATCACCCAAGGGAAAGAGTTTATTAAGCCAGCAGAGGCTAGGAGACAAAAAGTCTGAAATCTGCCTCCCTAACAAAGGCTAGGGTTTTTATTAGAGAGAGGTGGGGGTAAGGATTTAGGGATATGAAGGGATATTACCTGGTTTGTTTAATTAGAAATGTGTGTGAGCTCCAGGCTGGCTGGATATGCATCTGGTTACAGGTTACAGATTGGGTCGTAAAGTGCTTAATGAATATCCGTTAGGAACTGACAAAGTTTGGCTGGGACACCACATAGCAATGCATAAGATTGTAAATAGTTTAATCCATAAGAAGATTCAAGCTAAACCTTTGTAAACTCCTTAGACTAAACTGAACAAAAGGGCCAACAAAAGGGTCTGTTAAGAATTCACTAAATCCAGCTCAGGCATGGGGTTAGCTTACCACTTAAGGATTACACAGTTATAAAAAATAAAACAAAATATTTTGAAGCAAAGAAAAAGTTTCAGATATTTATCTCTAGTTACTTTTAAAAGTTAACATAGGAGCAGAAAACAGGAAATTGTTGGGTGCAGCTAAGGGAAAGGAAAACAGGAGTTTATTCCATGGATAAAGACAGCTAATAGGTAATAAGTACACAACTGCATTACTAAGAGTTAGAGAGTGAGATTAGATAGTTAAAACCAGAATAGCATTCCATTAGCTAAATCTAAAGTTAAGGCTGCTGTGTAACATATGACTTCATTTGGCCTCTTTCAATTTTGGGTGATGAATGAAATTTTAAAATGTAAATGCTTATTTATTTTGATGTGTATTTTTGTTAAAAGTTGAAACCAGTTCATCAAACCCATATTTTCATAGTTATTATTTAAGTTGAAGTGTAAGTAGTTTTAATTTTTTAAGTCAGCTGGTTTAGAGATAAATCGTAGGCAAAATCAGCTCATTGCAAATGCAGCTATAGCAAAAGTAATGAATATAGTTTAACAACTATAGCATTTTAAGAAACACTGGTATAAGGACCCTTAATGATCTCCTTGCTCTAACTCATTATTTTGTATTAAGAAATAGATGCCAACAGGTAGGAAACAAAAGCTCAAGGTCGCAGAGTTAGGAAAAGAGTATGGAAGGAATGAGAAAACAGCCAGAACATCCACAATGTACCATATCATACACTAATGAGAGCAACTGGAGACAAGAAGGGGAAAAAAATCCCTCCAGAGAAGAAGACGTCACAAATCTGGAGAACCTGAAAATCCAGAACCAGCAGGCAGGTTTAATATTAGTGGACTACTTCTTGTTAAGCACTAAATAACTTCATAACTGAGCAAGATATGATAACATCCAAGGAAAAGAAAAGACCTTTGCAATTTGTCTGCACTTTAGAGGAACTAATTGATTTGCTCATCTACAATAGGCCTCATGAACAAGAGATAAATATCCCTGCCTAAATGAATTTGCAGAGGAATCCCTGCTGTTTTACTTGTCCCTCTTCCACAGTAAGACTATTTAACACCTTTGAGCCTAACCTCTTGATTTATACATCTGTTTCTCGTTAGTTAATATTTTCCCTTTCCTCTTGTAGAATATGTCCATTTGATGATGAATTTAAACTGTTCATATGTAATCTTAAATAAGACAATGATTCGGTAGAGTTCAACGTATTTGTATTGTTAGAATGTTCTTTAAATCCCTTTTATTAAAGAATGCTGAATTTCCCTTCACAGATGAAAAATATACATGTATGATGGCTCAAGGCCAGAGAGGGCAGTAGGAGCCTACTTCATCTAGTGGTTCTGAGTGTGAGCAAGTCTGGAAACACTTTAATCACACAATAATCCAGCATGTTTTGGGGAGACTTAAATCCCAGGCTCTAGTAGCGTTACAAAGCTTGTCAAACAAATTGCTCCAACTTAATCTCTGGTGTGCAGAGAAAATCTCTCTAGAGAAGATTATTGCTTCTAATTAGACCTTAAAAATTGGGAGAGCCAGAAAATCCAGGACTAGCAGGCAGGTTGCATATTGTTGATTGTGAGCTACTTCTCTGTTGAGCATGAATTAGTTAACTTCATAATAGAGCAAGGTAAAATAACTTCCAAAGCAGGCGAGAGGGCAAGGAAACCATAGCACATCTCACAAATGTAAAGACTTGTATAAATCTTGGCCTGACTGGCCCACTATAGGCATGGACCTTTTCAGGAGCCCATAACCAAATAGTTTTCCCATGCAATAGAACCTTTCCCTGTTAAAAGTTTAAAAAAAAAAAAAAGCTGTCCCTCACCCCCATTTTATTTTTGTCTCTGTGAAGGTCTTTCAAGGACTCCTCTGAGACCAAGAGGAGGGCTGCAGGACTGGAACGTAATTCCTGCTGGCTCACCTGCTGCAGGAGCCTTTGGCAGTTCCAAGACTGCAAGTATCTGTGTCAAACAACCTCTTGCTGCTTCTAGAAGTCTGAGTCCCCCTCTCTGCAAACTGCCCCTCTGGCTCTCACTGGGGTGGGGGAGAAGGAAAGGCATAAAGAGGGGTCCTTCTGTGCTTACTGCATGGCACATGAAACAGTCTCATTTCTTGATCTCTGGGTTGTGACACATAGAGGGAGCACATTGGGTCTCTGGATTGCTCTCCTGCAGGAGCCAGATTGAAACCAAAATGTCTCCCACCAAGAGGCCAGAAAACAACTGTCAGTGTCAGTGGAGGCTCATTCCAGAGAACTAGCCTAAATTCATATTGTCTATCTCACTTCACATCTTCTGAACCGTGCAGTTGTTTGAAAATTGTTACCGAAAAAAAATAAAATGAAAAACATTTAACTGCTCACTGGGACCAACCATTGCCTCCCCTCCTCATATGGCTTAATCAAGAATGGCATAAGGATCATAATAATTACTTTAAATGATATTTTTGAGCAATTACTCCATGAAAATGTGGAGGAATGTGCACGCTCTCTAGGAGGCACATTAAAGCTGAATTTCTGACCAGGAGGTGAACAGCCTATATTGTTAGAGTCACCTCTTCTCTCTTCTCTGCATCCCACTTTCATCGCCAAGTGATGTTTTAGTCTCTGTGTGTTCCTATGTCTCAGGGCATTTCGATCCAAAGTTCAAATGCCGAGCAGAATGTCTCCTTGCCACACGGTACAATGTAGATGGGGAACTCTAACTGCCCAA
>PVKH010050029.1:0-10039 GCA_004027955.1 Chaetophractus vellerosus | reverse complement strand
TCCTGCAGGGGAACAGCAAGTTCCAGTAGTAAAACAGTGCAAGATTCCTGTTTCTAAAGAACACTCTGGAAGCTTCCAGAAAGTAGCAGCAACACATCCAGATGACTGCAAAGTTTGCTTATGAAAAGGAAGGAAAGGACTGTGATGAAGGGGATGGGCAGATAAGGAAGCATTGGGCATGTTTATGAACTGAGAAGAATAGGCAGAGAGAAATTAATAGAAATTATAAGGAGAGAAGTGAGGATTGATACAAAAAGGTCTGGGGGCAGGTGAAAGAAGATTTACTTCAGTGCCCAAGAAAATGAATTTATACTGGAGAGACTTTTTTTTAATTAAAAAAAAAAACACACAGCATTTCTTTATCAGAGACAAGAAGATGATGAGTGGAAATGAGATTTTTTAAGGTAGAGAAGTGAGATGGTTTCATTTTTCTCAGAGAAGGGGCAAGAGGCTTGGGATTTGCATGAAGAAGGCTTGAGAGGGGCAGAAAATGTTTAGGTAGATGTTGAAGGTGGCATGGGGGAAAGTCTATTAGAAAGGCCTTTTTTTTTAGAATTATCAAATAGAAGTGAGGGCTGGGTTCAGCTAAAATGGCATCATTCTCAGGGATGAGCAGAGGACAGGGGTTTTATGCCTTTGTGAGTGGCGTCAGACCCGCAGACAATCATCATCTGACTCAACACACATAAATGCAACCTACTCTCCCAGGATTTATATGGGCTCCAGTCCCTGCCTCTGTCATTTCAACTTCTACCTCTGCCTGCAAGACAAGCCAAGGTCCTCAGCATGATACATTGGCCTTTCCCCACATGCACCTCACTTACCTCCCCAGTACCATTTTCTGCCTTTTGCCATGATGAGCTAATTGCAGTTCCCCCAAAACTCCATGCCCCTTCAATGCTTTGGGGCCTTGCATCAGACAGCTCCCCTGAAAATCTTTTGCCTTTGAACACTTGGAGAGCACTCATTTTTTAAAGGCTGCCTCCTCCAAGAAGCCTTCTATGATCACCCATCAATAAAACAGATCACTCACGCTCTCCTTCTTCCAAACTATATATGCCCCATATATGCTCTCCAAATGTCACATCGTTCTTCATGTTTCAATTCTAAGATTTCCATTTTTAAATCTCTGAATTCAGGATTTAGTTTATAATTGATATGCATAGTAATTTCATTAGCAGGATTTTTTGTTCCTTGGTGGTACCAAAAAAAAAGGTGCATCTTACACTTGCAAGCATTGGTGAAATGCAGCTGTATTATACTATTCAACCTTCCAAGGTGAGTGTAGAAGTGGTTCCCAAATGGAGGTGCCCCCTCCCTGCCCATGGATATTTGTCAGTGTCTGGAGACATTTTTTGGTTGTTACATCCTGGTGGCAAGGGTGAGGGTGCTACTGGCATGACGTTGGTAGAGGCCAGGGATGTGGTTAAACAGCCTAAAACGGACTGGACAGCCCCTGCAACAAAAACTCTTCCAGCCCAAAATGTCAATAGTGTGGGGGCTGAGAAAGCCTGATGGAGAACAGCAATACTTATTTAGGTCTAGAACATGCTTTATTACGTAGGATTTTAAATAAATCCTTCACAGGGTAGAATGCAGCCTAATACATAGCAACTTTGTGCAATCCCCAGCTTCTAGAACAAGAGAAGAAACTCTTGAGAAGTACCAAGTGCCCTAAGCCTACCTCACCTCACCTCCTCCTCTCCCTTCAGCTCTGACAGACCCAGGCACCAGGCACCAGGCTCCCACACGGAACCATGGGAACAAGACTCTAGGTCAAAACTTGAAAGCCAAAAAAGTCTGGAGAGATTTGTGACCTTCAACCAATTAGGTTAATGGCAAGGCCAGGACTGGAACAGAGACACCTCCCCCCCCCCATTTCCCCAAGCGCGCTCAACCCGGGAGGCCAGGCCACTGCTCTGTTCCCTGGTTAAATTGGCTAAAACAGTTTGGTGCCTTAAGAGGAAACTGTGCCCAACAAGCATGAGTTGTGGGACTTAGCAGGAGTTTAGTGTTGGTATTCACGCTTCAACACCCAGGACCCAACCCCGCTCACACCCCACTTTATGAGAATTCGGGTGGACTCTGGAAGGCCCCTGAGCTCTGTGGGAAGAGGATGTATGCACAAATCATCGTGATCCCAGAGCGTGAAGGAACTTTAAATGAACGTAAATGATTTCGTCAGGCCAAAAGCAGAGGAGACGTAATAAATGCATTTAAGGCTCTGGAGAAAGGGTTATTAATTTGGAAGGGCAGTCGGCAAGGGGGAGTGGGGGAGGGGGCAGCTGGCCTCCGTCCCTAAATCTGCACATGTGGAATCTGGAATAGGCTTCGGCGGGAGCAGGAAGCATGATTTATGTCCAGACGGGAAGGAGTTCTCAGGGAAGGTTTTGGCAAGGCCTCCCCTGCCTCTCTGTTCTGCAGTCAGGTGGGCCCAATTGCCAAGTCCCGAGATTGTCACCTCCCCTCCAACTCCCGGAGCTGAATCGCGGTGGCCAGCTCCGTGCGGCATCCCGGGGACCCCCGCCCGCCCCATCCCGACCCCTCATGAGGCATATGGCGAGCGCTGGACTCACCTTCAGGTGGACCGGGAAGGACCGCTCTTGCTGGAGGGGGCCAAGCAGCTTCTGCTCCACGCTGACGAGCTCGGAGGTCGAGTCCACCACGCGCGCCAGCGCGCTGCGCATCGCCATCTGGGCCAGGGTGCAGGGCCCGCGGTCCCCGGGGACCCGCAGCAGCTCCGCGCCCCCCTCGGCGCCTCGCTCCGCCTCCACCTCCCGGGCGCCCCCCAGCCTGCTCCCCACGGCCCCCTCCTCGGACCCGGGCTCAGGTGGTGCCCGCATCCGGCCTGGGCGGCGCGCTGGGGCGGCGGCCACGTGGGGCGGGTCGTAGAGACGCCCGGGGGCGCCGGGACCGTCCCCCCAACCCCACTGCTGCTGCAGCAGCTGCAGGGTTTGCAGAGCCACCATTTGGTGGCTGATGGAGGCCACTAGGGGCGCGGGGCTGGCCATGGCCTCCGCTGGCGGTTCTGCGCGCTGGGCGGGCAGGTGCAGCTGCGAGCGAGCGGGGCGGGCGCTCTTGGGGTCGCCAGGGTCACCGTGCCTCACCCGCCCTCCTCTCCTCCCGCTCCCCCGCGCTCTTCTCAGCGGGTGTGTGGCCCGCCCTGGCCCGGGGACGCAGGTTAGACCCTGCAGGAGCTAAAAGCTCAAAGCGGCTCGCTGGGACCCAAGGCTGCCAGAAGTCACCTGAAAACCAACCAGCTGCTGAGCGCCGGTTCTTCCTCTCTTGGGCTCGAATGGAAAAGCCGGCAGCTTTATGCCGCGCATCTATCAACGTGGATACCTGGTCTCTCCGCTCGGTATCTCCTTTGAAGGATGCTTTCCAAAGACCACTTACTACATAGAGGGGACAGGAGTTAAGACCCACCCACAAGCCAAAGTGTGAAGAGCCACAGGAAAGCTCAAGACTGTTGTGCCTGAACAGTTTTCGGGAAACTTCTTAGAGTGCCGTTTAAGGCCTCACGCACCCCAAACAAAAGAAGGTGAACTTGTGTATCTCCAAGTTCTGCTTTTCCCTGCTTTCCTCCATGCCACATGTGCAAGGCAGAGCCTGACGACTGAACTAGTTGTGAGCTGATGGCCTGAATGGTTGTGTGTGAAACTCCCAAAGGACAGAAGGTAGCAAGGTGGTTTGGAGCTAAATCTTTTTATGAGCCATGGACCTAGGGACAGCTGTACAAATATTTGCTGTTTTTCATGCAACCTAAGGCTGTGACTTCCTTGGTTCAGGTTAGGAAAAGGACTGGCAGTTTTATGCTTTAATTGATGGGAAATCATTAGTGGGTGATTACAGGTTAAATTTTAAAAAATAGACATTGAGGGCAATAGCATAGAGGGCTTCCCAGAGCAGCAGCGTTTGTCTTTCTTCCTGTGATGGAAACCATTTAGATAACTCCAAGGTCTGTGCCTTGGACAAAATGTACCCATCCATGACAGACAAGTGGCCCTAGAAGGCCTAGAGAAAGGGATTTGATTCTTACTTTAGAAGTGAGAATCCACCCCTAGTGCTGTGGGAGGGGGACCTGGAGAGGGGCTTGAGTGGGAAAGCTGATGGAGCGAGTCTGTTCACGTAGAAGGGCGGCCAAGGGAGACATAGACGTGGGGTCCTTTAAGGTTTCTTTAGCTCTGGGGTAGTATGACCCCATACAATATTCCCAGCTCTCCAGTGAGGGTTCATTCTCCTTCTCAATGTTTTCCTGGCCTATAAAAACAAACCTGGATGCCAAGGCAAAGAAAAGCTTTCTTAAACAAAAATGACTAGGTCAACACTAATTATAACTAAGTAAAAATGCATGTCTGTGTATTGACAGAGAGTAAATCACCTGGAGGCAAGCAGATAGTTTAGTGTTGATTGGATTCTCTTGCCATAAAGTTACGTATGTTCATAATGAGAAAAAGAGAGAGAGAGAGAATTCTTCTTTATGTTGTATTTATTTTTTTAGCCTCTAATTTTGAAGTCCATTAGCTTCAGCAGAGACTAACAGGGAATTGCAAAAGCTAACCCCTAATTTTCACAGAGCGTGTCAGATCTCCAGGGGTGCTTCTCTTTCCAGATCCACAGGAAATCCAGTTTCAGGGGCTAACCCTTCCGTGATCAAATAGCTGACTGCGAAACCTTCTTGACAGATGGAATTCCAGCCAACCGCAGAATTGAAATCACTAGTTGCAGCCTGACCTGAGGCCCCACGGTTCTACAGACCAGCTGACTTCGAGAGCTGTGAGACCAACTGAGCTTTAAGGATAGAGGCAACAGGGGGAGGCAGAAAACCATGGGGCCAGCTTCAATAGCTGCATGGTTTTTCTAGTATCCTTCAGGGAGCACTGGATCATCCAACAACTCAGTGCTTTGTCTGTCTTGGTCATGGTTCACACTGTCCTTTGCCATGGCTTCCAAAGCTGGAAATAGGAGGTTCTAACTGAGGAAAAGTGTTTATAATCTGTTAAGAAGAGTCAGTAGCACAGCAGATCTACCTTTGGTCTACAGCACCTGCAAAGTTTTGTACCTGCTGGGCTAGCAGACCAGGTAATGGAGTCCACACTCCCTGCCCACTGTACCCACAATATAAGTCCACTGTGTAATAAAATGCACATTTAAAAGGGCAATGTACTGAACATCTGATATTTTTGCTTCACAGCATCTCTTCATTGTTTTTTGGAAACCATAGCCTGGTCTGGTTAGTCCACTGGCTATCCCCTCTCCTCCATTCTCAGTTCACATAATCAGGAGAGATGGACCCATCCCACTCCAGAGGGGGACTGACCATCCAGCTTGAGGCCAATCACACATCACATGCCCACAGTGAGGGATCAGGAATGGTGCTATAAGGCCCGATTGGAGCCAGTGAGACAATGTCATTTAGGATGCTTTGGGCTGAAAATTTACTGTAAAAGAGAGAATAATGGAACCAGGAAAAAGTGTAGGCCCAGAGAAGAAACAAGAGAAGATCAAATTTGCTGTTAACAAGAAAAATCAACTTAGCAGAGTTGATCCAGTAATAATAATGTATTCTCTCACAGCATGAGAGGTCCTAAGGGCAGTATCTTCAAAGTCCTTTGTTCCTTCTGTCTTTCTGCTATGCCATCCCCAGCACATGGTCTCTGTCCTTGAGCTAGTTCCCTCTGTGGTCGCTAGATAGCTGAAGTAGCTGCAGGTATCACAGCAACACAACATCTAGAAGAGGCTGTATCTCCTTCTGTGTCCCTTCTCAGGAGCAAAGAGACATTTCCCCAAATCCCCAAATGACCTCCCTTCACATCTCCTTAGCCTGAATTGTGCTACATGTCCTTGCCTAAATCAACATCGTCAAGAGGAATGGGACCACACTGAAAGTCTTTGGTCAAACGGACTCAAACCCAGGGGCTAGGGTAGGGCTCACCTCCCCTGAAGCACAGGGCTACAAGGAGAATAAGGGACACTTGATATAAATCTTGGTTTTGTTACCAAACAATAGCACAATGAGGTTTTGGCTGGGGTTTCAGGGTAAAGAGCACATGAGCTCTCCAAGGGGTGCTTCTCTTTCCAGAGCCACAGGAAATCTGGCTGCATGGAGCTAACCCTTCCACTGTCAAATGGCAGACTGCAAGGACCATTGTGGATGGGAAACTGAGTAGATGCAAGTGTTGGACCTCTGGAGTCATCTCGTGAACTTGAGGAGAGAACCTGCCTATGAATGAGTCAACTCTGAAGAGAGAGAAGCTAAGCTGTCTATAGAGAGAACCCAGTGGCCTGGCAGACCATTGGAACCCCACATTTATCAGCCCCGGAAGGCAGCCTCGCCTCTGGGCTTATACAAACCAATAAATTCTCTTTTGGATTGGGCCACTTTGGGGTTGAGTTTACTGTGCCTCTTGCAACAGAAAGAGTCACAATTATAACAAACAGCATGGCATATGCTATAAGAAAGATGGGGTATTAAGGCATGACCCTGTGACACTTTTCCTCTGATAAAAGAGAATGCTTTTCTTTCTTCCTTTCTTTCTTTGGTCAGTCAACTAACCTTTCTATTATTTCAACAATTGCTGAGGAAAGCTCTTCAAGCAACTCTGGCCTTTCCTACAATTGCTTGGGAGCATTAAAAAAATGGCCAATGGAGGGAAGCGGATGTGGCTCAAGCAACTGAACTGCCTACCACATGGGAGGTCCCAGAATGGGAGGTCCCGGATTCGGTTCCTGGTGCCTCCTTGAGAAAACTAGCAAGGCAGTGAGCTGGTGCAAAGGGCAGGCACGGCAAGCTGATGCAGCAAGATGATGCAACAAGGAGACAGATAGGAAAGACAATGAGAGACACAATAAAGTGCAGAGCTGAGGTGGCTCAAGCGATTGAGTGCCTCTTCTCCCACATGGGAAGTCCCAGGTTCAGTTCCCAGTGCCTCCTAAAAAGAAGACGAGCAGACACAGAAAGCACACAGCTATAGACACAGAGAGCAGACAGTGAGTGCAAACAATGAGGGGGAGGGATAAAAAAAATAAATCTTTTAAAAATTTTTGAAAAAAAAAAAAAGGACAGTGAAAACCTTCAGGACCGCAGGTGATGTAGGGTGGAAAAGTGAAGGGGATAGAAAACTCAGTGACGTGAGAAGCAATTTTTCCAGCTGTTAATGGACAAGGATTGTGGCACTTCTTTCCCCACATGAACAAAAGGTGAGCTTTTCTCCATTGCTATGTGGAGTTATGGAGAAACTGGGTGCAGGGGAAACAGAAGATGCATCTAAGTGAGAGCCTTCCTCAAAGAGCTTGGCAGAGCCCAGATACATGTGAGCCCTGCTTATATTCTTTGATACATGTCCAAAAGAGATCCAAGAGAATTCCAGAAATGGAGTTGTCAACTTTCAGCACATCCTGGTGAAGTTCACAGGTGGGGGCAAAACAAAACCTGACCAAAGACACCAAAGAGTTATTATTCTTGCATGAAAGTTGTGACTGAGGAGAAACAGATGCTGTGGAGGACATACCAAGATATGAAAATGTTCTGTAAGAGAGAAAACAGTGGGACTAGGAAAAAGTGTAGGCCCAAAGAAGAAACAGCCAAAAAGTTTGCTTTTAAAACATACATTTGTAATGTTTGTATAGGCCAAGTCATAAAAATGTGCATGCAGTTTTAATGTGGGACTAAACATTTGATTTTCAGGAAAAAAAAGAAAAGATGCAATACTGCCATGAAAACCTCTGAATTGCCAAAAACAATTGTTTACATAGGAAAAAGGAAAATGTGCTTTCCAGCTATCATATTTGCCCTGCTTTCCCAAAGCCTGTGAATCTAACTGAAGAAAAAATAAGGAAGTCTGGGTAGAGGGAAAGAAAAGTAAAAAAGACTGAACCCCCTGCCTGTCCAGGCATAATCGAATGCACATTTGCTCCCTTGCAAATAGTCTGCTCAACATAAACGACAATGCTTTCTGGATGCACAAATCATTTCACTTAGTTCTGTCTTAATAATCAGGTTATTTCCAGGAGGAATTCTTGATGTTGAAAGGGGGGAAAAATGTCTCAATCATGGATTTTTAAAAAGTAGATATATAGTTTTCTAATTACTGTAGTTTGGGCAGATGATTTCATTTTCTTTTTCTTTTCTTTTTCTATTGTTTTAATGACAGATTGGCCCTGGATTTTCATGCTGCATAAAGGAAGCTCTTGCTGGGATTTCCCCTCTATTTCTAATTATAATATTTAACCCCTGAGGAACATGCTTTCCCTTAGAAGGAAATTTTTTTTTTTAAAAACCGCCTTGATTTCCTGAGCTATTTCTATTATCTGTGTAGATATGGCTAATGGTATTGAAATGGAAAAGAAAAGAGTAATAGTAGTAAAAATGGAGGATGCAATAAATGTAGGAAATGTTTAGTGATTTTACCAACTAAATTCCAGGACCGTTAACCTCAGTGAAAACAAAACAAAACAAAAAAAAAAAACCAAAGTGACCTTCTCATCACTTTTCATGATTACCTTGTATTTACAATTTCCAGCAGGCAACTTTTAACGTGGTAGGAAAATGCTTGGCTTGGGTTGATCTATTTTTTAAAAAATTTTTTTAACTTCCCAATTCCTTTCCTTACATTCATCGTCATTCTCTTACACACTTTTTCTTTAAGGATTTTTCCATTCTTGTTCTTCAGTGTCTGTTCTGTCAGGCTTCACAGTGGAACAGACATTGGGATTTAATCTACACTTCTTATGGGAATTACTCCCCCTCTCTCATATTTTTCACAGTGGGACAGGGGAAGTAGAGGCCCATGGCTCTTTTGTTTAGATTTTTGCTACATGGTCATTATAGCAATGTTTCCATGAAGCCAAAACTTCATACTGGGAGATTCAATAGGATACTTTGCAAGTCTCCAGCCCTTAAACCCCATATGCAATAAGGGAAAAGGAGAGCAGTTTTGAAAACTGGATTAGTGCCTCCTCAGCTTGGCTCTCTGTGTTAGAAAAACAAGAGAGGCTGGCTGATTTGCTTACTTTTTTTTATTTGATCTTTTTAACCACTTTTGTTTCAAAATATTATTAAGAATAATAATCAGAGGAGTTGAAATAAGGAAAAAGATGTTTTTAAAAATCAAGATTTGTTGAACATGATTGAAGTGCCCCATTTTATTTTCTTGGAGGAAAAAATATGAAATACCTTAACACTTATTTTTATTTAAAACATATTACATATTTTAGCACAAAGAATGTCTCTTTTAATTTTCATTCTCTGTCTCTCTAACAGTTTACTGCTTATTAATTAGCCAGTGGATAATTATCAATGTTAGTCTGACTACAAATGGACCATAGAAGTGATCAAATTTCAAGCATTTGTTCAAAAAAATCATATGTAAATTTTAGTTGGTCTGTACTTCCCATTTGAAAACTGAAACCACATTCAAAAGCTTCATTAATTCCTCTGTTCAAATATCTAAGCCTTCTCAGAAGCTTAAACCTAAGCCTTTGATGGGTCATTCCTAGATGATGGTAGATCGTTTGTTAAAGAAGCACTGGAGGAATTCCTAATGGCCTACTCATTTTAGCTCAGGACCAAATCTAATATTTTCTCCATGAATGTAAATTTTAAAGCACAATTTGATTCAGCAATTGCTTATTTCTTAAAATATTTTAAATAATCATTTTTCCAATTCCAGGTAAAATATGATACATATATATATATAATGGATAAAAATTGTACCTTGAAATCTCTTACTTATCACAATTTACACTAGCCTTCAAATGAAGATTTTTCCTTAGTGCCCTTAAATTTCCATGCTAATGTTTTATATTCCCAAATTTTACACTCATAGGGGAGGGAATATTTTATAGGCACTAACAGATTGGGCTCTTACAGATGATAGAAACATCTGGAGACTTCAAGAGAATGAATTGAAAAACTATTCAAATGACTGAGAGGTTGTTTTAGGTACATAGCCAACATACAAAAAAATAATTAGTTTTTCTATATCCCATAATAACCAATTAGAAAATGTCAGGGGAAAAATAGTCCAATTTATAATAA
>PVKH010050028.1:0-10043 GCA_004027955.1 Chaetophractus vellerosus | reverse complement strand
AATGCTAAATGTCTAATTCCCAAATAAACAGGGAACAACTATATTAACAAAAATCTTTAAAGGTTCTCCTTTGATTGATTAGCTTTCAAATGAAGGACAAATGTGAAGATGTTTAGGCTTTTTCCATATTTATTTATCTCACTTGTACAAACAATTCTTTCCACACAGCTAATTCCATAGAAACTACTAAATCAATGAAAACAAAACAAGAACTTTTAGAAAACTCAGAAAAGCAGATTCTGTAAATAGCAGAAACTTTAAGTGTGAATACTGACACTTTGGTAAAGACCCCATCACCTACTCCATCTATAATGCCCTTTTCCACAGCGCCTTATTTTTATACATCACCTTATTCTGTTTACTAATTAGTGAGCCTAGGAAGGGCAGTTCTTATTTTGGAAGGTAGAAAGTGGAGTTAGGGAAGTACCAAAGTTAAACTTCATCTATTTAAATACTTTCTACGGAGCCAATCATATAGTTACGGAATGAGAGAGAGGAAAAGAAGGCCTTAAAAACACATATATACTCTGTTAGTTCCCACACTTATTTTTCCCAGCTCCCAGAACTCAGCCTTCTCATAACTGAATCCATTTCTGTAATGGAAATGGCCAGCCCCACTCAAGGTAACATGTTTCAGGTTGAGGCTGTCTCCAGCCAGAACTAGCCCATCAGATCACTGCATTCCCCGGCCACAGCAATTAGTTCAGAGGTGGGCATGTGAGTCAAGTTCTCTCTGACTAATGAGATGCAACTCTGAGATTTTATAGGAACAACTGGGAGCCATCTCACCACCATGAGAGAACATGGAGCCAGAGCAAAGTCAAGCGATGGAGAGAACAAGATTGAGTCTAATAACCTGGCTTAAGACCATGGTTTGCCTACAGCCAAGCCTACAGCAGGACTTTCCAGTTATGTGGGCCAATGAATTTTCATTTGTGCTTAAGCCAGCTTGTGTTTTCTGTCACCTGTAACCAAGAGCCCATATTGTGGAAAAGAAATACTGAACAACTATAACCAATTCAAAACTCTGTTTGAAGACTGTTAAATAATTAATAGTACAAATATTATAAAATCATGTAATATCAATTAAATAATGCAAAAATCACTCCCAGAAGTAATGAAATAATTACTTAATCAGCTTTTTAATTCCCGAACTAAGGACACTACCTTGTGGTCTCCAGCAAAGCAAAGATGAAATAGTCAAGTCACTTATGTTTAGTCTCCGAAACACCAACTCACCTCTCAGGAAACTTCCCTGAGGAAAGAACCTTAAAGAGTCTCAATGTTGAGCTCCTTAGTGAAAATAAGTGTCAATTACACAATATAAAGCAAAAAATTCTACATTTTCATCCTAGTATTCAACATTCATAAAACCATTTGGCCTAAGACTCATATTAATTATTGCTTATAGCTTTGGGATGGAGAAGCAAAAACAAGCTAAAAGACTATTTTCTCCTTAAAAAGTATAATTGCTTGGACAGAAGGAAAAGCTAGCCCAAATATACAAAGTGAATCTCAGTCAGAATTTTCATTTAATATATATGCTTTTGGAAACCTTCAGTAGGAATAAAGATAGGACTCAAGTGTGGACCTGGAATCTTGCTGTTTCAATGAAATTATTTTATATGAAACACAAGTTAAATCACAGGGTTTATCCTGATAATGTTTCGATTTTCCACAAACATGTATATTTATAGAGAAGCACAGAAAGAGCAGAGATGAAATATTCTAAATTTGTGCCTATTCAAGATCAAGCAAATTAAATTTACGACATAGATTATTTCTCCAAGTCTCACTGAAAAACAAATTGAAACAAACAAGGGGGGAAAATCCTTCTTGACTGGTTGATCTTGCTCATAATTTCAAATTTTGTCCATTAATTATTGCTCAGTGGAAAATTCCCAGGTGGTTTGTAGATAAAGCAATGTTACTATTTATCACTGACAGGTTACATCAAAAATACCTTTGACAATTGTCTCAATAATGCTATAGTTAACATTCAAGCAAACTACGAACTAGGAAACGTGTAAAAGGAACACCCACATCAACATTTACCTTCCACTGCTCTTTTGAAGAAAACTTTGCAGCTGCCACAGGTTACTACCCCATAATGACATCCTGAAGCCTCATCCCCACACACCAAACATATTTTGGAAGGTCTTGAGGATCCAGTAGAGACACTTCGTAATGTAGAGCTGGGAAAAGAAACGAAGATTTAAATAACTGCAATGGCATATTTCATATGCTGTACAGCTTAGCTCAAAATTTCTCAATAATCTTGACACCAAAAATGAATTCAGTAAGTATGCACTGATCACATACTATGTAACTTAACAAAATGAAGGTAAATTCTCTTAGGGGAATAATCCTATCAAGAGTTCTGCATAGAAAAGCCTCTTTCCAGAACTGAAAAATAATAATCGCATATCAGCTTTTATCGTCCTGTTCCTGTTTTTGTCAGAGTTCACAAAAATATTATTTGCATTCTAGGTGGGCAGAACGAAGTATCTTGGGCCAAGTATTTTCTGTCCTTTTGTTTTGCCATCAAAGAGCTATTACAATACTTCTCAACACTCTGCACCTAGACTCAGATTACATATCTCAATTATACAAACATCTTTCCTTTCCAAAACCATTATCCACTAATAAAAAAAAAGAAAAATCTCCCCTACCTCCAGCAATTTTACCCCTCCAACTTTCTGTGTTTTTTTCATCTTATTTTATATGTAGGTATATTCAAGTTACTTCATTTTGCTTAGTAGTGTGAGGGGATACAGTCAGTGCTAAAACAAATACCATATGTGGCAAACATCTCAGGTATCTTTCATGGTAAGGAAATGAGGAGTTCTGGGCAACAGTTTAAAGGGACAAAAGTAACCCTTTAAGCAACAATCTGTTTCAATACTTAAGGGGAATCTTCTCAAGATATATATATTACTTAGACAGATTCTGAGCAACACATTTTAAATTATATTAAGGAATCACATTTCAGTGACTATTTAAATGAGCACCAAAACCAGCAAAGAAGTTGATTTCTTCATCCGTAGGCCACACGCATTTACTATCTTCCCACAGTTCTTGGGAAAGATGCTGTAATGGTTTCAGAGTTTTATTTAATTATGAATTCCAAAAATATAAATTGGATTATTCTTGTAAACTAATCTGTTCATCTGGGCGTGATTAAGTTATGATAAGGGCATTAACTGGGCCACGTCAGGAGGGTGTTGGGCCCCGCCCCTCGGTGGGTGTGGTCTCAAATATAAAGGCTAGGCAGCAGATCTGAGTTGCAGAGATTTAGAGAAGCAGATTTGAGAAGCAGTTCTGATGTTGGAGTGAGCCGATCGCCGGATAGTCTACAGCTGGCCTTGTGGAGGGACGCAACGCAGAGAGTCTCATGGTCTACAGCTGAACTTGTGGAGGAAACAGAAGCTAAGCCTGGAGAGAAACGCAGCCCTGGGAACAGAGGAACCCGGAAGCCTGAACCCTGGAGACGTCGGCAGCCATCTTGCTCCAACACGTGGACGTTGGTATGGGAAGAAATTTATGCTTTGTGGCCTGGTAACTGTAAGCTTCTACCCCAAATAAATACCCTTTATAAAGACCGACCAATCTTTGGTATATTTCAAAAGGCATGCCTGTGGCTAACCAAAACAGATGCTGAGGAAATAAATATTAAAAGCCCAGTCCTTGTCCTCAATGTAAATATAAATCATTATGGTAAGTGCTATAGCACTGATAAATATGGCAACACATTGTGAGTTCCTCCATACTGGGGAAGGGTGGGAATTTTGAAGCATGACTATGTGATATCCATACAAGAAAGAAGGCAGAGACAGAATGTGCAATGGCTCTCAGAAAAATTCAATTTGGACATATTGAGAAAGCTTTGGCTAGATTTGTTGTATGTCACTGCTATCATCTTCCTGTCATGGCTTTTGTGTCCAAGTGAAACTGCAAGCATGTGGAAAAAGACTGAAAGAAAATACAATAAAAGGCTAAAATAATTATGATACAGTGATGATCTGCTTTTCAAATTAGCTAAAATGTGATAACATTAGTAATATTTTAAAACTATTGCAAATGTTTTAACTATACTCTCGCCAAAAACAGATGACGAAAGAAACTATTTAACTGCTCAGAGCACTGTACCATGACTGACTTTCTAGAAAATGACTTCTTAAATCACGGACTGAAACAATGTTCTCTAAAGTTGTTTCTCCTTCTGTGTAAAATGCTCTTTATTATTTTTATTAGTGTCCTTTGACTTCTTTATGGCATTCAAAACATTCCATTTCAGCACCAGTAACTTTAACATATTAGCCAGTAAAACTCAAGCCATACTCCGACTTGTCTTATACTTATAGGGAAGCTCCATGACTGCCAACATTTAGAATATCACTTGAAATCATTAAAACGTTAAGTGCTATTCACCACAACAAGCATACATGGGATTTTTATTTACATTTAATTGGGCCTTGGTCTTGGTCCCAGTGCTTCAAGTCCTCTTAGTTTAGTCTTTGGAACCCTGTTTTTCTATCCAACGTCACTTCTTTGGTGATCTCATCCAGTCTCTCGGCTTAGACATCCTCATTTCAGTTGATGGCAACTCTTCCCTCCACTTGCTCAGCTAAGACACTTGGACTCATCTAGGACTCCCCTCTTGCAACCTCACATCCAATCTGTCAAATCTGATTTGCTTTACCCTTAGAGTATATTCAGATTCTGATCACTTCACACAACCTTCTTTGGTACCCTCTAGTCCAAGTTATCAATACCCCTTACCTGGGTTTTTACAAAAGCCTCCTAACTGAACTTCCTGTTTGCCCTTGTCCCTTGATGTCCCCCTACAGTCAGAATGATCTTTTTTCGCTCATTTACTCAAAACCCTCAAAGGGCTTTCCCTCTCACTCAGAGTAAAAAAGCCAAAGCCACCCATATGACCACAGGTCCTCAGTCTCACTCCTGATACTTCTCTAACCTCTCCCTCATCACTTCAGGAACCCTGGTCTCCTTGCCAGCCCTCAAACACACCAGGGCTGTGCTTGCTGTTCCCTCTGCCTGGAATGCTGTTCACCTAGATATCTGCACAGCCCCCTCCCCCACCTCCTTCAGGTCTTTAGTCCAATGTCACTTGTTCAGTGACATCTTTCCTGACCACCCTACTGCAAGGAACAACACCCATTCCTCAGAATTCCTCATCTCCCTTGTCTGGTTTTTCTTCATGGAACTTACTACTACCTAACATGCTGCCTATTTTACTTCTTCTGTCTGGTTTTTGTCTGTCTCATTCATGAGACAAGCATGGGCTGGGGTTTTCAACTGTCATTCACTGCTGTGTCACCAGGACATGGAACAGCCCCTGGTCCGCAGGAGGCAGCCAACCAACACTTAAATAAATGAGTGATTTTAGATAACTGGCATTTTCACAACAGTCATTCCAAAACTCACCACTCTGCAAAGTCTAATATCCTACTGCATTCTTTACAGAGAGGAATATGCCTTGTTTTCAACTGTCTTGAGAGTGAAATGTAGCTTAACTAAATTAAGAGAAGTTGGAAAGAAAGTCAGCATAAAAAATGATACGCTGTGAAATACAGATTTTAAAAATAAATTTGTTTAATTACATAATTAATGCAAACAAATTATTTTTCCCTTGTGTTCATTTGCAAAAGCAAATTTGCTTCTACATGCCTTCGGGCAGCTGCAGGCTTCTTTGGTTTCTGTAACATAGTACTGAACATGTTCTTTTCCTCTCTAACAATGCCTCGTTTATTTTTCAGGACCTTTCTCATCTTCACTAATGTGGACTTCCTTCAGAGTTCCACGTTTGGCCATCTTTTTTTTCTTTCTATGCTCTATCCCTTAATCTCATCCACTCTCCCAGCCTCATCCAATGTCTGTGGGTGAATGACTTCCCAAATCTTTATACCGATTTCCAACCTTTCCCCCATGCTCCAATTTCCTATTTTTACTTCTTCTAAATAATCTCTCTACCTTTATACATACCATGTATACCCCTTTAAACATACCACATCCAAAACTGTATTTAGCCTCAGTTCCCTCAGAATTTAATGCTTTCAAAGAGTGCTGCCATTGGATAGTTAACCAGATACAAACCTGGTACTCACCCCTTGACACCTCCTCCTCAACAATCCAATCTCAGCAGTTACCAAGTCTTGTTCAGCCCAGCTTTGAAAACTCTCCCATCACTTCTCTTCAGCCCACTGTTGGTAACACTGGTTTAGGCCCTTATGAGGTTCTGAAGGTTCAGGGTTCTTCCCTGACTGGAACCTCTCCTCCCTCCAATCCATTCCACAGTGGCTGCCAAATGACTTTTCATAATAGAATGTATTACATTACATTCCAGCTTAGAAATCTTCAATTATCCCAACTGAATACCATAATAAATGGAAACCTTAGTAGCACATTCAAGTCCCTCTCCCTATTACCAACCTAACCCTGCAGGGCCCTCTCATTGTATAGCCTTATACTCACCACATTCCCTGTTTAGGTGCTCTGGATACCACCTTTAACACAACTTAGCATTTCCTCTTTCCCACGCACAGTCATAGAAACCCAGTCGTTAAATCTTCTTGATGTTCTCCCAGCTGGAAGTACCATCCTCCCTTTTCTGATTCCCTTGGCAGTTTGCTAACTCCTCTCTTTCAGTAGTCATCACTTTTGCCTTTGCATTAGTGATCTCTGCATTTATCCTAATCTCTTGAGGGCAAAAACCTTGTCCTATGTATCTCTGTGTTCCCCACTATCATTGCAACAGTGCTGGTACAATTCACTGAATGAATGAAATCACACTCCTAACATTACAAGAGAACAAATTTATAAAAGGTGAATCTTACAGAAGGCAAATTAGCAAGGTCAAGGTTATAGGTTCAATTTCCATATGGTTCATTTAGCTTTACACCGAGGGGAAAAAACAACAGATACAGACTATTCTCAAAAGCTCAGCAAGCCGTCTCACAAACATATGCATTATTTACACAGGAGACAGCCCACAAAATGTGGATGGGTTAGGAAGGCTCCGTTCTTTACTGATACCCTATTACGTGGTTAGCTATGAAACTGAAAGATGGTGCACGACTGGAAGGTTATGTGTATCTGATTTTACGAAACACATTTGTTCATTTAAAAAAACAAAAAAGAGGGGGCAGATCCTGAACTCACTTTTAGACACGGAGTGTTATCAAAATGAAAAGCACATACAGGATTTTTTTTTAAATGTAGAATTGACCATTAAATGTATTTACTAAGCAGCTATATAGGATTTGTGCCTAAAACTGTAGGGCCAAACATGGAGGGGTCAAAGGCTAACTAGTTGTTTGGGGCTCATTAAGTATGAACATGTAATCTGTGACAAGAAACAAAGAAAACAAGGTTGTTATAGATTTAGGGTGTTAAACTTAAGCCCCACGGTAACAAAATGAATATATGGGAGAACACGTATGCTCAGAGACAGAAAGTAGGAGGAAAGGTTGTCGGGGCGGGCAGCAGGGGGGATGAGGAGTTAGTGCGCAGCGGGTGTAGGATTCTGTTTGTAGAGATGGGAAAGTTTGGGTAATGGAAGGTGGTGAGGGTACCACAATATTGAAAGGTGATTAATCCCACTGAACGGCATGCTGGGGAGTGGCTGAGGTGGGAAAGAGCAGTTAGAACAGTGTCCAACATATTTTTAGTGTTCCTTCAATTCTATCTCTTATCAATTAGCATTGAGGAGGAGGAGGAGGAGGGGAATTACTACTGGTAGCTACCACAGTGCTGGAACTACAGAGAATTCTACCTTCCTTATTATATTTTTCTATACTGCTTTTAATTTGTATAAGCATGTTTAACTTTGATAAGCAGCAGCAGAAAAGGCTTTTTAAAATGTATTTTTAAGCAGTAGTACGACAATGGCCATACTGTTTATTTACTGCACAGGCAGCGTTTTGGGTGCATAGGGATCTGAGCACTTCCTGTAAGGAACTCTGGTTTCCCTGGTGCCTACAGCGCGTAGCTTGAGAACAGCCACATTCAATCATTAGGATAAACAATCATTGAGCTTCAATTATTTACTCTTTCCTATAAAGTAAAGAATATAAGAAACAATGATATGGATAACCCTCAATATTTAAGGAAAAAACTGTACATTTCACAAACATAAAGCGACCTTTAACAACTGGCTTCCTGGAATCCTTATTCTCACCCACACGTAAAATGCACTAAACTCTTTGCTAACTATTACCTTTTGTTTTGAGAAGCTTAAATTTTGAGTCATAGTATTTAACCTAGAGTATCTTATTCTAATTTACCTATTATTTAGGGGAAATATTTGAGAGTGATTTTTGTGGCATACTTTTTATGGTATTATTTTGATGATAAATGAGTCATTAGCACTTTGGGGATAATGCATTGCTAAAGTTCATCCTCTTAAGCCATGATTCATAAGGCACTAGAAATCGGAATTAAAGAGTCAGTATACATCTTGCAATCCCAACTGTATGATTAAAGTTACAGCTAAAGTTACCTGACACTTAAAAAAAACTGAAAGATATAAATAGCTAGGAAAATAAAGCTAAAGCTCCGCAATGACTAATTAGTCTCTTCTAATTTACTTTTCTTTTTTTGTTGTTTGTTTCCACAAGTTTATATCATTAATGATATTTATAACAATGGCTCTGTAAAATGAGATATATATTTTCCTAACACTCTAGATTTCATTTAAATTAATATAATTTTCCTGTAAAATATTTATAATAATTATCAAGAAGCACAGCTTCACAACAGCAGAAAAGAATCCTTAACACAAACCAAAAAGAAAAAGTAAAAAGATAGGAACTATTTTGGATAGCATGAATTGGAAGTCCACACCTAGCATGTATAAAATTCCATTTTAGGCATTAAATATCAATGCAAGGACAGCATTCAAATAATCTTTTCACCTAAAATATAAACTATGGCTAAATTAACATTTGACCAAAATATGCAAAATCTTTTTAGGGTATAATCTATGTCTATTTAAAATATAGTTTATGACAAAAAAGAAAGTAAAACAGTCAAAGGTAAATATTGGTCAGTATATTATACAAGTATTATTTTAATCAAATGATTTTTGCTAAATACAAGCTATGTCAAAGTGCTTCTGGGAATATAAAGATAAAAAAATAAATGGTTTCTGCTTTCAGGGAGTTTATAATCTAGTAAGATAGGTAAGATCTGGAGATTAATAAATATGAAAGTCACTATGTGATGGAAGTCATCCACAGCTTTAAAAAATTCAGATTTCAAAAAGAGTCTAATAACTTCCAACTAGGTTAAAGGAAAACTTCATACAGGAGGAGAAAAATGGTGAAAATTTCAGACGATAGCAAAACACTCTGGGATCCAGAACTCAACCAGCTATACTGCAGAAGCAAGCATGGAAAAGGGCCCAAATCAGAGAGGGTCTCCAACTCTTGATTAAGTAGTTAAAAGATGATTCTAGGACAATATGTTGAAATGTCTGGTAGACAACTGAATATATGGCATGAAAAATTAAGGGAAATGGGTACAAAAATTTACTGAGTTAAAGGACACAGAGTATTTGATTATGATTTGTAATATGTACAATACAGATGACAAAAGTGAAAGAGGCATCATGGACTGGAAAACTAGGGACCATATGACAAGGCAAGGCATGAAAAACATATTCAACTAGAAAACGGTTGGAAGGTAGCATAAAAGATGTTATTCTTAGAGAGCAAGGACTGTAGATTTTATGCATATAACAATGAATGAGCTCACCCTAGGAAAGGCTGAAAGAAGAAGGAAAGAAGGCCACAGGTGGAAAACTACAGAAAACCAACATTTCTGGTTAGGAAAGGAAAGAACTTGCTAACACAGTGGAGGAAGAAAACCTTTTCCTAGCTCTTTGGTTTTTCACTAACACACCTAAGGAAATAAAATCAAAAAAGTAGGAAGCCAAGAAAATGAAAAGTCCCTGAATCTAAAAGAAGAGGGCACCAATGATTAAGTCATCAAATGCATGAAATACCATGAAAAAGACAAGA